>JABCMJ010006331.1:6420-35480 GCA_014822125.1 Arbutus unedo
AGTATAATTTCAAAAACATGTTTAGTGTATTTTATTTGTAAAAATCAGTTGAGGCGATGAACGATGAACTGGATGGAGCCTCGACCTCCTCAAGGCAAAAAGACTTCAGCCAACCAGGTTTATAGTTCTCTTTGATTGAAATTGGAAAACGTACGGTAGACTACAAATCCAGCACCTTCGGTTCCGTGGTAGGCGCGCTCGACACAAGCAGTTTCACTAATGTGCACGCTACGGTACAACATCACCGTAGCCATGGCAGCCCAAGTTCTAACAACAATTGATTTTTTGGTTGTCAACGAACACCACGAAATCAGGAAATGGACCTCAAATCCTCTAGTTCCCCCCCTTGCATTACTGTACAATAGCTGGCAATATTGTAAACATCCTAATCAAGAACTTCGTTATCTTTACAATTAAATGTCTAGGGTACAATTAAGAGAATATGACATCAACTAACCAATTAATTACGCATCTCTTCTCATCTCCTGCATCCTTGGCCATATCCCTTCCGCCATGAGTGACTTCCTCCAGCTACTGACTTAACTTCCTTTCCATGTGGTAAAGGAGATAATTTAATGAAACAACAGAAAGTGAGAAGAGTCAATTACCGAATTACTTAATTTTCAACCTAGACCAGAGCTTGCCCCAGATACATTCTTCAGCATGGGATGACTGAGAGAAGAAGGCTGAGAACTCGCTACAGCGTTGAACATGACATTAGGAGCCATCGATGTGGACGTGTGTAAAGCTGAAAGGGGCAAACGAGGCCCAAGTCCATACATTTGTTGTCGTGCCATGAACTGGGGATGCATCTGTTGGTTACTTCCAAAACCGGATATGAATGGCTGTGATGGTGAACCAGTGATGATTGGTTGCCTGTTGTTCGTAGTGTTGTTCACCATGGAAGGACCCACTCCTGGTAAGTCCACCGACGAAGACACTCCGGCAGGCCCAATCTGAGCTGATATCATGCGGGTGCGCTCAGCAGCAATCCTCTGCCTAGCCCTTTCAACTTGTTCACATTCTTTCATTAACAGTGTTTCCACCTCTGCAAATTGCTTCAGCTTGAGTTCTAGTCTCTTCAACTGTATTAAACAGAGAACCAGAAAAGCGCAGAAAAAAAATTGTCAAATATAAGTCATTTACCCTGGGAAGGAGCAAATGCGCTATTAAGATATTTCTACACAAATTGAGAGAATATTGAGAACAGTGAAGTATATGGAACTGTGGGCAACCAATCAGAACCAGATGAACTATGAATGAAATAGCTGCTTTTAATGACATTCACCTAGTAAAAAGGTAATCGTCAACAAATTATGCACAATTCAGAGAAACATATCACCATAACGAAGTTAGATTAGACCATGAATTTAGATGACAATCTGTTGGTATTCCCTATAAGCCGGAGGCAACATTCCCTGAGTGAAACAAAGCTTGAACAAATTGTTAAAAAGCATTACACCATATGCTTTCAAAGACTATTGAAGTCAATAATAATGTCTGTAAATTGCCTTGGTAAAATCTAATAGAACCCTCATCATCCTGGACTAATGCTCCCTCCGCTCCAAGTTTGTTTGTCCCTCTGAGCAATAACTCTACATGCAGCTCATGTAGTAAAATCCAAACTTAAAGGAATCCAATCCAACAATGGACATTTATTTCTCACTTCCAAATACATTAGTAATGCTTATTTCATGGGAACATTTGAAAACTTGCAAACTTTATTCTCACTTCTCAAAGCGGACAATCTTTCTGGGCATCTCTAAGTAGAAAGATAGACAAACAAGAGGCGGGAGGGAGTATCGAACAGCATATCAGGAATGCCGTTCTTTGGACTAAGATTGCGTAGGTAACTTAGATACAGGATCCTCCAATAAAGGGGGCAAATCAGCCCCGAAAACCTCACACCCGCACTTCTAAATCAGGATTTCTTAGAAACCTGCTCCCATCAAGAAAGAATTTCACTCCCAACAGTTGAGTGAAATATGAATTTACGGGTTTGAGAGAGGAATAGGAAAAGAAAGGAGAGAGAAAGAACAAATACGTAAAGTAGAAGCTTGGTTCAGCCCTCTACCAGAGCATGTATTTATATTATTATGTCCCGAAACAGATAATGAACACAATACCCTGGCTAATCACTAAGAGTCTTAAGAAAGAAGTAATAACTATAGAACAAAATATCACACTCTAAACCTCCCCTCAAGCTGGAGCATAGAGGTCAAACAAGCCCAGCTTGAAAAGCAACTGCCGAAAAGGAGAACGAGCTAAAGGCTTGGTAAGCAGATCTCCAACTGATCCATGGAGCAAATATAAGGAGTAAAATGTGCATCTGCATCATCTAATCGCGAATAAAATGGCAGTTGGCCTTGATATGCTTAGTATGCTTATGGAAAACAAGGTTACTAGCAATGAAGATGGCAGCCTGATTATCACAAAGCATCTGCATAGGAGAAGGCTCCTGGGAACAACGATTTCGAAGTCCACCAGAAGAGAATGGACACACAACATCTCAGAGGCAGGTATAAGCCATAGCACAATATTCTGCCTCAGCACTAGAGGGAGCAATGACGTGTTTTTTCCTAGGCCAAGTAACAAGATTACCGATAACAAAGATACAATAACCAGAGGTAGAACGCCCTATCAGATCAACTACCTGACAATCTACATCAATAAAGCCCGTCACCATCAAGGAAGTAGAAGGCCGATATAGCAAGCCACAATGAAGGGCACTTTTTAACTCAGCACTAGAGGGAGCAATTACGTGTTCTTCCTAGGCGAAGTAACAAGATTACCGCCAACAAAGATAAAATAGCCAGAGGTAGAATGCCCTATCAAATCGACTACCTGCCCAATCTACATCACTAAAGCCCATCACCATCAAGGAAGTAGAAGGCCGATATAGCAAGCCACGATGAAGGGCACTTTTTAAATAACGCAAGATACAACGAACGCCCCAAAAATGGGGGTGACGAGGAGCATGCATAGGCTTACAACACCGCATAAGTAATTTCAGAACGAGTAACGCTGAGATAAATCAACTTTGAAACAAGACGCCAATAACGATCAACATCATGAAAGGGTTCTCCTTGTTCAGTATCAAGCTTAACAGTGGAGTCCAGAGATGTATCAACGAGCCAAGCACCAAGGAGACCAGTCTCAAAAAGATCAAGAACATACTCTCGCCCCCGGGATGGATGAGCAGCTTCAAACCTAAGAAAGTAGCGAAATGTACTCAATTCCTTAGTGCAGGAATGTTGACCTAAGCAGAATCATCACCATAAATGTTGATACCATCAACATAGACAGCCAACATAATGCTGCCAGCGAAAGAGTGTCGGATAAGCACCGAATGATCGGTAGAACAACGGTAAAATCCACTGGCAGGCCCAACGGAGTTAACCTATGAAAACTTGCACAAGGAGACTGCTTGAGACAATATAATGCCTTGTAAAAACAACAAACAAGACGTTCACTACAAGGAACCATATAGCCAGAAGGCTGAACTATATACACTTCCTAGCAAAGATCACCATGGGGGAAAAAAAAATTTTAATATCAAGCTGATACAAAGGCCAAGAGAGACTAACAACTGGGAGAAGAAAAAGAACAGAATTAAGTCAAGCAACGGGAGGAGAGGTCTCCAAATAATTGACACCATAGGTCTGAGTCTATCAAGCACGGTTACAGATACAACATACGAATACAACACAATATAGATACAAGGATACATCAAAATTAGAAAAAAGTAGGATACGGATACGATCGAGATATGTTTGTTAATATTGGTTTTACTAGTTTTAGTATTATATCCTATGCAAAAAAAAAAAATCAACAAACACAAGTTTAATCGTCTAGCTAACCTCGCACACCTAGCACATGGAAAAATGTTTCAAACACAACAGAAAGTCGTAACTAGTCGGTATTGGGAATTTTGGAATTTTGGACCAATTACATAAAATTGCATACTGATGTTGGGAATTTTGGACCAGTCGATAACACTTTAAGGTCGTAATTCTCAAAAAACATCATTCCAAGAACCCACAAACTCCACAGAGAAAGAGAGTAAGCAGATATAAAGAAGGACGACACATGGACCCATTCCCCTGAGTAATTCGTCGATCTTCAATACCAAACTCCAATTGCAAGCTCAACACTATTGTCTACTTGCACAATCTCTCTGTAGGTATACATTTATGTTTGTATAAACAGGTGTATATCATTGCCTACTTTCTTTTTTTCTATTTCCAGTTTTTGTCACAATCCATCCTGATGTAGGGAGGATTAATGATCGGCAAGTGAGTTTAACTCACTAAGGCCTCTAACTTACACAGTTTAGGGATTTATCACTTGCTATCCAAATATAAACCTTAAAGGTAAATCAGAGTCTGCGAAAGCATGAAACATAATTAACAACATAACCCCCATGACGTGAAACTCCATACACAGCATATAACTTATAAAAGTTTACAACATACAACCTGAATACTTACATCAACTAGTTTCTAGCTCAACCATGGCCTATCCAGATACTCAACAAAAGTACAAAAGTTAATTTACGTAACAACTCGTCCTCTTACAGATAATACACAAAAGAGATGGCTAAACTCGTTCTCTCTTACGGCCTATCAGCTTCTTCCTCCTTGGAAATCAGATGGAGACCCATTTCATATCATTAACAAGCATTTCCAAAGTAATAAAAGATGATGAAAGACAACATTTCAAATAAAGAAGTTTGATCAATGAAAATGGGTTGAAAGGAGACGTTTACAAAGACTAATATCCACTTGGCATGCATTTACACTGACATCTCTAGTTCTAAAGTATCCCTAGACATCCTCATTCGTCCAAATCCTGTAGCATCAACCTTAGTAACAATTTCATCATTGGGACCTCTCGAGGAAAGGCTTGAACCTTCACAAAACTAAATTAAAGTGTACAATAATTGACAAAAAAGACAACCAAGTACTTGAACCAATTGTACAAACAACATGCCCTGCCTACAAGAGTTCAGGTCCAATGACTATCAAATTGTTAAAACATATACCAACATCAATAATTATCGCCTCTAACACTAGTATATGAGCATGGGCGGCCTCTCCGCTTATTGTAAAGTCTGATGCTTCAACACAGTATCGAAGCTAGGCTTTCGAAGGCTTTTGGACAAGACTCTTAATTGATTTCCCTGTTGTTTTGACTTAAGTGCATCTTGTTTCGTTACTGTCCCTATGTTCTGGATCCTTTGTTTACCTGTCACATGCAGGGGAGTATTAATTATCACCTCCAACACTAGTATATGAGCATTGGGGAGCCTCTCCACTCATTGTCAATTGATTTTGAATTGGATACTCTAGCAAGAGTCATAGACTCGATCAATTGTAGGGCCCCCGCATCTAACGTCACATTACTATTACAACAACCAGACATGAAATCATCATACATGGTTAGAGGACAATATCTCAACTAGTGAATGGGACGAGAATTTACATAATAAAAAGTTGGTAACGAGAGTTGCACAACAAAGATTTTTTTTTTTTTTAATACTCCATTCAAATAGATGGATTTCAAAACAATCTACTATAGGAAATGAAATCCATAAACTTTTCATATCTCTCCTGTCAAACTAACATTTAATCTCTGACAAATATGACCTATGCAGCTATGCCATGTTGAAGAGTGGTGGAAAAAATTGAGAAGAGAGCAAAAGGAAGAAAAAGTTGACTATTCCCTTCCCCACCTTCCAATCACTCCTAGTCCTAGACCTACTTGGGCCAATTCATTGAACCTTGTGAACCAAAAGCCCATGCAGTAAGGGGACCAGTTTGCTCGGAGAAAATTGACCATCTAATATAACGGGACAAGAAAGGAAAACTAAGAAGGAAAGACATATGACTGCATAAAACAATTTTGAACTGTACTAAAAAATTAGGTAACATGTGACACCCTTTTATGTTGGACAAGGCAGTTGCAGCCTTCCCAACCTGTAGGCTTCCCAAATTGAAGGCAAACATCAGCTTTAGCCAGAAGTTTAAACAAAGAACACAACACTACAACCATTGAAGTTGCAAGAACACTGGAAACCTAGCAACGTGCCAATTTGCCACAGCACTAGAAACCTAACACTGCCAATAAATTCTAAAGTCGGCCTATGCGGCTGCCTAGGTTGCCCCTAGGCCCCATGCAGCATCTGACCACCGCGACTAGATAGTCTAGGCATTTATGAATTATTCAGGAAGCAGTAGCGACTAGTTGCTGTGGAGAGATTTTAAATATTTTTAAAAAAATTGGGGTTAAATTCAAGATATTTCAAAAACTGTAGGGTTTGAAGTTTAATTTTCAAGTAGTAATTTGTATTTCTGTGATATATTCATATACTTGTATGTTGTGACACATACTTATACATATATTTATACAAACATGTAGCCTTAATACATTTCTTCCTTGCCTTGTATCTTTTATTACTTAAAACTTTGGGAAGGTAGGAAGTATTTTTAAACATAATGAAAAAACCCACAAATCTCTAGGTGCAGATTAGATAGCCTAGGCAACTAGGCGTTAGGCGCCACTCTCCCAACCGATTAGCCTAGCATTTTTTAGAACGTTGTGTTTCCAATGCAATTTTTTTACAAGTAAAAGGTAAATAGCCATGAAATTAAAAACAAGCGGCTATTTATTTTAAACCTTCAAGTTTTTAAGCAGCATAAGGCAATAAATTTGAGGTCTTCACAGATTAAGAATATCCTAATACATACCTGATGATTTATGATATTAGCAGATAGCCTTTGAATTTCACGCTCTTCGTGATCTGCAAACAGTTTTGCCTTTGTTGCAGCAGCAGCAAGACCAGCTTTGGCAGCAGATCTCACCTTTCCATCAGATAATGAAGCAGCCACACCATTCTGAGTAAACTGACCATGTACTTCAGAGTTATCTTCTGAAAATTAAAATATTGGAACCGTTAGGAAGGAAATAGTTTAGACCAAGTGAACAAAGTAGGGGTTCTACCTTTTCTTTGACTTGCGTTTGTATTTTCCCCATGAGAGCTGCTTTCACTAATATGTGTAGGGTCCAAATCCATCCTTCAGTCAAATAAAACCACTTATATAAATTTATTTTCTACATAATTGCATCCTTTCCAATCCAAAAGCTTGTAAGAAGCTTCTAGTGAGTTGTGACAATGAGATTTTCTCAATACTGCCTAATCACTTTGAAAATTTCCCCACAGAAAACGGCATCACAAAAACGTTGTCTTTGAAAAATAACTTATTTGCAGAACACAGTGGCTTAAAACTGTAATGGTAAAAAAAGGTTTAAACCTTTGCCTCTGAAATCCTTCTCCTATGTGCCTCATTGCCTAGGAAGTGACTATGATACACACATGCAGAATGGAGTATGCCATAAATGTTTATGGAAATAAGTGATAAAGAAAGTCACCTAGTACCCAGTCCAGGTGCTTCCATCCACCCAGAAGCCTTCTGAGAATCCTCAGACAGTACAGCCAAGGCCCCATGGGCACATGCTGCAGCAACTCGAGGTCCCACGGCACAGGCCAAAAAGGAAACCTAGTGAAAATTTCCAACATTTAGTTCTGCAGGAGCCAAATAGAGTGAAAGGCCAAAGAACATCTGTCTAGGACATTAACAAAATGATCGATTTACACAATAGACAAAAATAAGGGAAACCGTCACCTCAAGCTGGTGTTTACGTGCACCAATTCCAGAAACAAAATTTAAAAAAATAAAACTGGAATTCTTTAATAGGATCGAAAATCTGGTAAACAAGACTGAAGAAAGATTTAAGACATTTGAAAATAGATAACTGCGCCAAGCAAAATAAAGCAACAAATCAATATAGCTGGGCTCAGTAAGCTAAGAGGCTTCAATTTCGTTCTTCAAAAACAAGTCATGGTTATTGAAATCTCGTCTTAGGACCAAGCCAAGGTTGAGCAGGCCTAAGCTCAAAAGACAAACTCATATCGAAATTTAGCAATTTTCAACACAACAGAGTATGATCATAAATTCTAATGTTAATAGTTATCAGCATTTTGTAATGATAATATCAATTGGACCCATGCCTTCTAATATTACTCTATAGTTTCCCAACACAAACACAAGTAGCCAAGTCAGATATGATGTCTCTGACATTGACCAGACATAACTTCATCAAGGTTCTAAAAATCGCTAAGCGCTAGTCGGGCAGTGGGGGACCTTCAAGCATCTAGGCCTATTAATCGGAGATTAATCGGCCTAGGAGGATTAATCAGATTTTTTTTCTTTTTTAATAAATATTCCTACAAAGTTCAAGGTTCCAAACAAAATGAAAATAAGTCACACATTACACATAAAATCTCAAACAGTATTGACCGATTAGCCGATTAGTCGGCGCCTAGACCCCGATTAGGTGAGCAAACGATTTTTCTAGGCGATTTGGGAGTAGTCACATCGGTGGATAGCGGTTCGATTAGTCGGCGATTAACCGATTAGTCGGCGCCTAAACCCCTATTAGGTGACCAAACGATTTTCCTAGGCAATTTGGGGATAGTCGCATCAGTGGGTATTATCCCGATTTTTTGAACACTGAACTTCATATGCACCTTTACATAGACTTGTTATACATCTAGTACTAAATATTTCGAGTACCTTGTCAAATCACCTGCCAGCTGGTAAAATTTTCATTGTCTACAAATGGGTCTACAAAATCAAAACTCATTCTGATGGCTCTTTGGAACGATATAAAGCTCGCTTATGGGCTAAGGGGTTTGCTCAAGAATATGAGATTGATTACGAAAAAAATGTTGCTCCTGTTGCCAAGATGACCACCATTTGCACTTTGATATCTGTGGGTGTCATGCACTAGCGGCCTCTCTTTTAGTTGGATGTTAAGAATGCATTTCTTAGTTGATATTTGTCTGAAGAAATCTACATACCCCCCGCCCCCTCCGGGACTTTCTTAGACTTCTGGGCTTGTTTGTCATCTTCTTCGTGCACTTTATGTTCTCAAACAGTCTCCGCGTGCTTGGTATGAGCGGTTTCATTCTGTCGCTCTAAAGATTGGTTTCCAATCTAGTCCCGATGACTATGCTCTATTTATTCGTCGTTCTTCTACAAGTTGCTTCTTCTACTATATGTGACTGATATGATTATCACAAGTTCTAATTGTACAACCATTAGTGAGGTGAAATCCTACCTATTTCGCGAGTTTGAGAAGAAGGGTTTAGGAACTCTTCACTATTTTTTAGGTATCGAGGTGGCTTTGTCTCCTAAGAATTATCTTTTATCCCAGACTAAATATGCAACCGATGTTCTCCAACGTGCTAATCTTACTAACAATAAGGTTGCTGATGAAACGGATAGTGCTATTTTATTTCATTTGATACCACTGAATAATGGATACAATGTGAATTATATAGACTACATAAAAAAAGAGCGAACTAAAAGATAAAACTACAGAAAAGATGAATACTAATTATAAAATAAATACTACAGATAAAGACGACTACTTTCACAACCACAAGTGGACAACTCAAAGAGAGTTGAAATGCAGGAATTTCATAACGGGGGGGTGGGGGCGGGCGGCGGGAAGGGCATGAACAGGTTACCTTTTCGTACAGTAAATGGTGAAGTCATCAAAATGCACATGTAGAAAGAGAAAAGGGTCTGAATCACTACCGACATTGTTGGTGATAAAATATTCAGAAGATCAATAGAATACTAATAAGGATCAGCATCACGTAGAAACCTTTTCCAAACAGGTTTCAAAAGATACAGAAGAACCAAGGTACAGGAAACCGAGTCCGATACAGAAGGAAGAAGATAGATATACTTAATGCCAGGACTGAAATTATAAAATAACCAGGTAGAGCTTAGGATTTAGAAAATCCACCTACCAGGGCCATAACAGGATTAGAAGATTTTGCAAAAGGAAGCCTACTCTCAGAATCAGGGTCTTGAAGACAGAATCCTATAGAAATAATGGAAAGAGCAAATACAGAAAGTTACAATCACATCAACGTCAATTCAATAATGAACTATACGTGCATAATTATACCTGCCGCGTCCCCATTTGAACTTGAATGTGGTCGTCCAGAATCATCTCTGTGTGTCAAATTTGAAGAGAGGGGCATTCTTGGAACTTCAATGTTTTCCAGTGGGCCTTCCTCAATTGGAAGACGGATAAAATGAAGGATGCACTGTGCTTTTGACTTGGTACCAACATGCTCAGCTATATCATTCCAGTTTTCATTGTAGATTTCCATTGCTTCAAGCAGCACAAGAGTTTCCTGATTTGTCCAACTTTCCCCGTCCACATCACTGTAATCTTTTGTAGTGTCAACCCTTATAAAGTCTATACTCGAATGACCGATCACAAATCTTCCGTTGTGGTAGCAATCCAAGCATAGCAGCGAATCAACCTGTTGAACAAGTTATTGATCAGTCACAGCAGTAAACCAGAGCATGTATAAAAATAAAAGAGAGTACTCTTGGCAAATGAAAAAGAACAAATGTGAAAATGAGAAGAGTTGGGAGGACCAAAACCAAAATCAGAATGACCTACGCTCAGAGAACATCTTTAATAATTAAGCATTTATATCGAAATTTATGACGCGATACAACAGACATTTGCAGTCAGAGGTTTGTGATGTATAGGTATGAAAAGAGTACCAATTAGGCATCAGTAGCTGTAAGATGCTATAATGCTTCCACCTTTTCCATTCCAAGTTGCACTAGGTTATAGCCTTGTGCTACAACCTATTTATAAAGTGAAAGACCCACTCTTTGAGACTTTTCTCCACTTCAATGATACACTTAGTGATTGACACAAGATATTATCAAAAAAAAATGCACCTAAGCTCATTCAAGTTAAGGATAGATTGAAAAGACAAGTTCATTTTTTGTATGAATGTCCATTCACACGAACACACATGGATAGAGAGAGTTAATAGATGTGCATGCCTTTGATGGGGTACCGGCTATGCATGAAAAGAAATTTAAAAAAAGGGGGGTAATGGAAAAGGCCATGTAAGACCACTCATTGACCGATAAGTCCCAGCATAGTTTCACAAGACACGTACTGTTTTTATGGCACTGATTAAAGCGAGACAGTTTCAACTATAGAGTTGGATGATTCCACTAGAATCCAATGGAATTTCAAAATGACACTATTTTGATTTCAAAAGGTTAAAAATGAATTGCTATTTTACCCTTCTCGGGGAATTCCATCCATAAACGCAAAGTTTATGGCTGACTTATATGGCTCATCATCATTTAGCTACTAAAGGAATGCTTTCCGTCAGGCAGGTCATGTCCAATGTTCTAAAAATCGCTAGGCGCTAGTTGGGCGGTGGGGACTTATTAAATATTTCTATAAAAGTTCCAAACTAAATAAAAATAAGTCACACATTACACATAATTTTCAGAAAGTGTAGTTTATTGTAAAGTGTAAACATAAAATATAATATAATATATACACTACAGTGCAGATCCAATGCCTGCATAAAGTATATATATTATATAGTTTACTGTTTTACATCAAGTATAATTGTATATACAATTAGTCGATTACAGAACTTGGCTAATAAAGTATATACAGTTAGATATATACACAAAACAAGATAAAGGGATACATAGAACAAGAGAAAAGCGTACGGAGCAAGACAACAGATCGCCGGAGACTGAGGAGAGACCACTCGCTAAAGACTAGAGGGAGAAGATCGCAGGAGATGGAAGAAGAATATCGCTTGAGATGAACTTTGAAGCAAGGGAGAAGAAGAAAGCCGGAGAGGGTCGGCACCTAAACTATGTCGTTTTGACCCTAGTAGTCGTTTCATTTTAATTTTTTTTATTGACCGACTAATCCACTGGCCTGATTAGTCGCCGATTAGCCGATTAGTCGGCGATTAAGCTAGCTCCAACTGGTGTCCCACCGATTTTCGTCAGCGATTTGGAGGTAATCTCCTAGGTAACCAACCGATTACCAATTAATCGCTAATTAATCCGATTTTTAGAACACTGGTCATGTCCAGTTGTCGGACCCTCCACCCGGTGACTAAGAAATGGGTTTGTGCTTGAATTGATGTAATGAGATCGCAAAGAGGGAAGTAGGGCTCCCATTGAAATGCTTTCCCCTCTTTGGGATGAGAAATGACCTAATTAACTCAGTGATTAGAGTATTTCTTTCGCACTGCGGGAGTCATTGGTTCAAATTCAAGTTGTTCGGTAAGGACTTATACCACGCTTGTTTGGAAGTCATTGAGTCTTTAGTAGCTTAGGAAACTTTTCGTTTAAGATTTCAGAAATCCTTCTCCTGATGAGAAAGGTGATATGCAATGCTATGGAGCACAATATGAACACAAGCCATTGATGCACATGATACGGACAAACCAAACTGCAATTCCCAAATAAAAAAAAAACAAGAATCAGAACACAACAACAAAGAAAACTAGATTTTCGTTAGTACACATAAAATTTTCACTGTTATCGTTTTCTACAATACAAATGAGTTATACTTTTCTCTAACCAAAAAGTAAACAATCATTTTCTATGCCATGAGGAGGGAGTTGAGTCTCGAATGGGAGGAAGATTATTCAATTAGGGAAAAACTCTTATGGGAGAAGTTTTGTCGATGACAAAGAGAGGAAGAGGCCCTCCTTATTCTGCCATAGTACCTGACTTATAAGTGGCAAGATGAGGGAGGCACCACAGAGGTTAGGTAAGTTGAGCTTACTGGGTAGCACACTGCTGAGGCAAGGTAAGTTGAGCTTACTGGGTGGCACACTGCTGAGGCAAGGTAAGTTGAGCTTCCTGGGAGGCTGACGAGGAATCCCCTGAGGATTGCCGAAGATGGTTTAACAGAGGTCGTTGTGTCCAAGTGGCAGTTGTATCATCAGGTAGACATGAACAGAACTACATCCTGGGATCAGATTTGGCAGATGGAAGAATGAGCTCCATGGTAGTTCTACATGAGCTCCACAGTGGCCAACAGTAGGGAGGCTCACACCAAATCTTTTGTGCTGGCAATGATGTTTCCCTCTTTGACCCAGTCACCCCAATTACTAGGCTAATTACATAGGGCAGTTGATTTCTGCTAGTGCGGGTGTACAAGATCAAGTAGTGGAGGCTAGGGTGGCCTAAACAAGAGCAAATCAGTTATGGAGTGTCCCGAATGGATTTTAGGTGCTGCAATATAGTTGTGCTAACTGCTTCCTAACTATGTCTTTCCTTCGCAGGATGCCGCATAACAGGTTTTAAAGTCAAGAATGAGCAGTCAGCAGGGAGCCACCAATTGTTACTTGTTGGCCCCCAGCGGGAAGTTGCAAATCTCAAACTAGCCTTAGTTTCAAATTAGGATTGTGGGGTTGCCTGTCCACCATTGGGATATTAGGACCCGTTTGTTTGACTAGACTAATAAACAAGCCATATACAATCCCGTTGGACAAATAGTGATGGAATGTGTAATATCCCCTGTTTTGTGGGTTTCATATCTTATGGATACTTAATACCTGACCCCAAAAATTTCAACTGGAGAGGAAATGTGTAGTCCCTCTGTATTGCACAACCCGATGCTCAAATCTGTCCAAAGGAATGGGCCTTCGAATTTTAAAATGACTGGAGATTATTTGGGAGAGTTTCCAGGGGTTTATGAGGGTACAGAGGCTTGGCAGACTTAAATGGGAAAGAATAAAGGTTAAGAGGAGCACGAAGTAAGGAGTAAGGAGTAAGGAGCAAGGAGTAAGGAGCAATTTTGATCTGACTGTCACGCCAAATTTCAGTGGAGGCCAAGCAGTTGACAAACCGTTAAAGGTTGGGAAGAAAGAGGCATGTGAGGTGAAGTGTGGCCGGGCCACATGAGGAGGAGGTGGATGGCTATTGGGTAGAAGTGGTCATGCTTCTTAGATTCTATATAACAAAAGCTATTTATAAAGATGATAGACAAAATTTATCAATAAAGTTTTCTCCATTAGCTCTAGGGACTTGCCTTCTCTCGGTGAAACTTTTAGCCATCTTCGTAACGCTTGTCTCTGACACTGTTTCAGCTTCTGGTGTGCCATCTGATAGCTCTACTTTAGCCACTATTATTTCAGCTTCTACTGTTTCAGGTTCTAATCCTGGTGATCGTCAACCATGGGGAGGTAGCCGATGTGGCTTTGGCCGTGGCAGTTGTAGTTCATGTTAGGATTCTGATCAAGGAGGTGGTGGTCGTGGCCAAAATAGTGGGACTTGCCATTGCACTCACTACAATGCTAATAACCATAATATTGAGTATTGTTGGGATCTTTATGGACACCCATCTGCTTAACACGTTACAGCTTCGGAGGATGATAACTATGAGCTCCCAATTCTTCTATTCCAGGACCTCATGTGGTTACTATTTTAGAGGATAAGTATCATCGCCTAGTCTCCACACAACCACCTCAAATATCCTCATCTTCTACTGCTAAGATTGCTCAAAAACGTCAACTTCTTGTCTGCCTTGCCCTTCCTACCCCTTGAGTTATTGATTATGGCGCATTTGACCATATAACAAGTGTCTCTACTATTTTGTCTAGTCGCCATACTTCTAATGTTGTTGGATTGGGTTCCGTCACTTTAAGTTCATTAGTTTTGTCAGACTTGTTCTACATATTCCTCGTTTTCCCTTTAGCCTAATGTCTATTAATAAAATTACTAAAGTCTTGAATTGCTCAGTCACATTTTTCCCTGATTGTTTTGTTTTTCAAGATATCAAGACAAAAAGGAAGATTGATGGTGGAGCTGAGCATTGTGGTTCTGTATTGCTCTTGTGATGACAATAACCCATACTCAATTGCTCTTCAATCCACTATTTCACTCTACCTAGTCATATGTCTCCACAAAATCTTAAATGGATGGTCCCATCTGGTGGTTAAGTTTAGGTTTTTTGTTGTGAAGTGTGTGATTTTAGTAAATGTCACCGCGTCTCCTTTACCCCTAGGTTAGAAAGTTGTGTCGAGATCTCTTTCGCTTAGTTCATTATGATATTTGGGGTCCTTTACATGTTCCATCACATTTTGATTTTTAGTATTTTGTTATTTTTGTAGATGATTATCCTCGTGTCACTTATAAGAACTGTCCGAGTTGTACTCAATTTTTAAATCATTTTATATGAAAATAAAAACTCAATTTGCTGCTCAAATTTACATTTTTTTTGTTCTGATAATGCTTGAAAATATTTTCGTGATACTTTATCCATATCTTTTGATGACCATGGTATTATTCATTAGTCCTTGTGTACTCAAACCAACAACAAAATGGAGTTTCTGAACGCAAGTTGCGCCACTTGTTAGAGGTCATCAAGGCTTTATTATTTCAAATGCAATCGCCCAAATCTTTTTAGAATGACGCATTTCTTACGGTTGGTTACCTTGTAATCCAAATGTCCTCTACAGTCATAGGGGGACCACATACCTTATACTATAGTGTGAGGTGTCCTAACTGTACCCTTCAATCCTTACTGGGTAAGGTATTTGGGTGTAGCTGTTATGTCCATGCTCTTGATCCTCAATCATTCAAACTTGATCCTCAATCATTCAAATGCGTGTTTCAGGGTATTCCCCCACACAACAGGGATACAAGTGTTACTCCTATTTTCTACGTCATCACTTTGTCTACGTCGATGTCACCTTGAGTGAGACTTTACTTTTGTTCACTTGCCCTACACCTACTGATCTATGTCCCCATATGCTCACTCTAGTACCTTCAGCCTTCTGTTCCACCGTGTCTCATGCCACCATTGGAGTGTTTTCTCCATTCCAAAGTGCCTCCTGCTCCACCTCAGCCTACTGCTCCATCTTCTTCTCCGTCACCAGATTCACATGCCTCACCTGACTCTCTTCTTGTTGCGCTTTACAAAGGTACTTGTAGTTCTCATCCCATTGCTCAGTATGTTTCTTACAATCACCTATATTCCTCTTTTCATGCCTTTGTTGCTTCTCCTTCTTATATCCTTGTTCCTAGCTTTGTCCATTTCTAAATAGTAGACAACTATGAAGAACGAGATGTCTACTCTTCATCAGAATGGAACTTGCGAGTTGGTTACTTTTCCCTCAGGAAAAACCACGGTCGGGTGACGGAAGGTATTCACTGTCAAATATCACTTCGATGGGTCACTTGAATGGTAGAAAGCTCGCCTTATTGCTCAGACTTGTGGTGTTGACTATATTGAGACATTTTTCCCTATTGCTAAGATTGGTTTTATTTGCCTCGTTATTTCTCCTGCTCCAAACATAGTTGTAAAAGTCAAAGCAAGGTATGCGCCTAGGCACGATGGGAAGCAGGGCGCAAGGTTTGTGCCTCACGTCTCCCCCACCCCCCTGTTCTCTATTTGTTTCTATCTTCTAATTCGCCTCTCCTACTGTTGTTCGACTTCTATGACACGAAGGTACCTCTCTTCTTCCTTCTTCCTCCTTCCTCATGCTATGGTTACTGCTTGCACTTCACCTATATATAGATAGACTAATTATGTATATAGCCTTGTATAGATCAAACATCGTCGCCTATGGATTAAAGATGTATACGTATAGATCGAATATATATATATATATGTATAAAGATAAGACTAAATACAATACGGATTATGTTTATAAATTGACATATAGTGTATATATGTATGGATACAACAAATATATGTAGTATATATGTAATTATAACAACATAATGTATATATATGCAGCAATGTAATATGCAGTATATACATATATACATATATATTGATTTTGAGGATGATAAGAATATCGTTCCTACTCCTCAGGATGAATATTTAGTTTTATTTCAACTAGTATTTTGTCCGATTTGACGTTTTACTTCTCATTTATGCAAGTGCTGTTGATTATTTGACATTTGTTGGATGTTTTTATGATCATTTACAATCTCTCAAATTCATTGTCTTCGTGTTTACCATTACATGTATGGTGCATGCTATTTTTGTTATCTTCTCTCGTCTAGGTGTGTCTCACTTAAATAAGATCCGCACCTCGCACCTAGACCCAAAGAGACCTTTGTACCTCGGTACGCCTTTCGCCTTGAATAACTATGGCTGCCAATCTCGATTAATTCTATTTCAGCTCATGCCTTTTTGCATGGTGTTTTGCCTGAGGTTTATATAAAACAATCACCTCAATTTGTTGCTCACGAGTGTACTCATTGTGTCACCTTTGCAAAGCACTTTATGAGCTCAAATAGTCTCCAAAGCTTGTTTGGCAAGTTCAATAATGATGTCTTCCAGTTTGGCATGCGTCATTGTCAGTCAGATTATTTTGTATTTTCTCTCACATCTGACTGAGGAAAAATAGCACTTATTGTTTACATGGATGATATCATTCTTACAGATAATGATCAACAAGGCATTAACGCTAAATGGGTTCCTAAAACAACAGTTCCATACCAATGATTTGGGCAGATTGTGATATTTCCTAGGTATTGAGGTAGCCCAATCAAAGGATGGATTAGTTAGACTCAACGCAAGTATGTTTTGGAAGAGTTGCTTCCTAACCATGACGGGTATCCTCGATTGATTGGTAAGTTGAATTATCTTACCCTCACACGTCTTGATATTTCATTTGCAATCAGTCTTACATTTACACAGTATTAGAGCTAGGGTTTAGGAGGATTTTGGACATGACTCTAATTCATTGCCTAGTCGTTTCTGCCTTAAATGCACCTTGTTTCGTTGCAATCCGGGTGCTACAGATCTGTTGTTTAGCTCCCACATGCGAGTCAAGGGTTGCACATGCGTAGGAATACAAGAGTTTGTCCCACATTGATTAATTATTACCTTCAAAACTAGTATACGAACCTGAGCGGTCTCTCTAATCATTGCCAATTGGTTGAGTTGGACGCTTTAACAACACTCTTGGTCAATTGCCCTGTTGTTTGTGCCTTAAGTGCACCTTGGTTTGTTATGATCCACGTTATGGATCTATTGTTTGTATCTCCACGTGCGGACTAGTTAGGGTTTGTCACACATTGACTAGTTATTACCTCCAAAACTAGTTTCTAAGCCTGAGCAGCCTCTCCAATCATTGCCCATTGGTTTTGAGTTGAATGCTTTAACAAAACATATGGCATGGTGCATGCTCATATCTTTAATTAGGTCATCGTAGATTTGTACGCTCAAGTGCAGTGACCAAACCCAAATATTTAAAATGCATCTTCCCACTTTGATTCTTCCCTTAGCAGAAGAAAACATACTAAAATACAGAACATGGTCGTAAGACGCGATAAAGAATACAAGCTTCAATTGAAAAAGAAAATCCGAATATAAGGTTTGTAACCAGTAAGAAAATACCTCCTTCTGTGACTGATAGTAGACAATGGTTAGGGGACAGGAACAATAATTGCATCGACTATCAGATAATCGCTCTCGGATTCTGCTTTCCAAGTCAGACTCCTCAACATCATGACACAACAATGATGGATAAACATCTGCTGCCCTAAGCCTACATTTAGGCTGGTCAAACTGAATTAAGCTATCAATGGACTTCAGAGCAGCTGATGGCACATGAACCTCGCCATTTGAATCCTCCCTCAAATAGGACTCATCACGCCGAGTCTCATGATGGGGCGCAGCCGCACAGTAGTTAATGATTCCCCAGTGATTAAGAAACCTAAAGATTCGGCTTAAGTCATCAGTATCAATACCAGCTACCAGGCCTTGGCAATCTGCAACTGACAGTCTCCTTTCTGGATTTTCCATGTAATCAGCAACAATCAGGTTCCGACAGTCCATGTATTTTTCAGGCTGGTGGTCAGCTGACTTCCCAGAGAAAAAATGTGGGACTACTTGTCGCTCCAATCTATGCACTGTACTAGGCGAAAACCAATCTGCTTTGAAAGAAGACAATGTGAACAAGAGTAATGCCAAACCAATATAGCAAAACTGAAGCAAAATGGTGTACAAAGAAACCCATAAGTATGCTTTGAGTGGATATGCTTGCAAATATGAACAATCATGTAGAGTGAGAGCAATGTGTCTGAGGCAGAGCACCAAATCAACAACCCAAAATTTAACATCTTCTATTCTTTATTAAACTCACAAAGCAATGCCAACAAGCGATAAGTGAGACAAACACATAAGAAAAATTAAACACAATAATTAAGCTTACATATAAGCACACCCACACACATATATATGCATATATACATATCCTTGCTATGTACAAAGCGGATTCATAGTTACTGTTCATAAGTTTTCGGCTTCTTTTTTTGTCCCTCAAAAATGACCATTCTGAAACACACCCCCCCACCTCACCCAACCGGAACGACATTGTTCAGGAGTGGCTCTCTGTGTGTTTGTGTGAAGAAATTGACGTATTTCGTTTGGCAGAAGCATTCAAAACTGGTTTTCCCATCAGGTTTGGGTCTTTTGATTTTCCTTATTTCTTGTTCCAAAATATTTTAGTTTCTCTGTTCTCTCTCTTTCCCTAGGCTTGTTACTCAAATCGGATCTCAACAGGAATGTGTCTAAACTCTAATGGTCATGGATGGATTATTTCACATTCATTGAAATGATCCCCCAGTTAGTGGGGGGTAAATTGAGCTGAAGTCCAAACAATTAGGATCGAACTGAGTCCACTCGACCAATTGCATACATTTGCAAGTACTTAAACTTGGGAATTTGCCATTTTCATGGATCACAGAAGGCTCAGACCTGCTCTAAATGGACGCCTAGCCTAGGACTTAAACTCTCCTTTCTACAACAATCCTTTCATGCATGCACTCCAACGTGACCCTACAACTTGAACGTCTTAGATACTGTTGTTTAGGATTTTCTACAGTTGATGGCCCATTGTTGGATAAGTGGAAAAAATTACCATGGTTTGTCTTTCTTCCGAAGAAATCAAATCAATCAATCGAAGAAATTCAGGGTATGGGTCCACATATTTGTTTGCTGGCTTGTGGTTTACAACTAGGTTTGAAAGAGGTATATGATCGGCTTTTCTTCAAAGTTGTGCACACAGCAAGTTAAGGGATACCTTTTAACTATGAAGCACGGTACACACACACACATACATAGGTATCTTGTCAATAATTTTTGTCTGCAAGCTGCAGGTTAAGGGATCACTTCAACTATGAAGCATGGATACTTCTAGATGGAATTTGTACCTGTACCGAATATTGACACAACTATGTTGCACCAAAGCAGTCACGCAACAAGACAAAGACACTTCGACACATAAATCTCCAAAAAAGAATGTAGGACACAACACGTTGGAGACAAGCTTGGGAAAATCTCTGTGTAATTTATTATGTAGATGCTAAAAGAAAAATCAAGATTCTAATCAAAATAAAAATACCATATCTCCAATTTCCACATGTCAACAATTAACTCACTAAGCTACAAAAACACTTTACACTCACGCGTGATTATCTATTCCATAAACCATCATCTATCTCATGAAAAGAAAGAGCCGCATGAGTGTCCATAGAATATCGTGAGAGTGTTCTAGAGTGTCAAGAGAAAAAAATTGTTATGGAAAACATAGAACTGTTAAAATTTGAGTGTTGGACATGTATATGACGTGTCCAGAGAGTGTCCATGTCCGCTAAGTGCCTGACACCGTACGTGACCTCCGGCAAAGTACTCATGCTACATAAGTAACATAACTGTTGAGAGAAAAATATTATATTGTATCGTATTTTTATCAAT
Source organism: Arbutus unedo (assembly GCA_014822125.1). Taxonomy (NCBI): domain Eukaryota; kingdom Viridiplantae; phylum Streptophyta; class Magnoliopsida; order Ericales; family Ericaceae; genus Arbutus; species Arbutus unedo. The sequence continues at coordinate 27,079 of JABCMJ010006331.1, forward strand.
GATACAACCATCCCTTACATAGGGATAGATGGAGTAACGAAAGAAAATACTACAACTAAGGCAACAATACAATAAAGGAAATATTACAAGTAAAGAAATAAAACAAGAAGGAAAATAACATTATTCTCTATATAGAATAATGTTATTTATCTCTATATAAATATAGTAATATTAGATATAGAATAATATCACTCTATAGGTATGGAATGATATTATTTCCAACAATAACTAATACCCCTCCGATACTCAGGAGAGTGGAATACACGACCCAAAAGCATCTATTATATAAAAATTATTATTTCTAATTCATAGAGTGTCAGTCACTTTTCGGATACTCTACGACACATTCAAACTTTTTAAAATTAGGATTGTAGCACTTTTTGCATAGTATTAGAGTAAAATCAGTAGCAATAAAGAAAATATAGATTTCTAATACTTATTTTCTAGAGAGAGATATACTGAGATGAAAACAACATCATTTAATTTGATAGAACTTTGAATACCTTATTGTGTCACAAGTGAGTTCTATCTAATTGGATTTCAACAATTAAACAAGTTAACAAGCAAACTTATACACAACACTTTTGCATATGGTGTTCTTCTGATTACTTGTAACAAAAAACTAAAAAATAACAAACACTAACAATCTAGCGTGTCCTAGCAATAACTATCTTGATTTTTTTGGACTTTCCGGTATCGCCGTATATGTATCGGTATCCATGCTTCATAGGCCTTTATAGTGGACGTTAATGAATACTTGCAAAGTTGCGTGATCATTTGAGAGGGAAAACTCTGAAATATTGGATCCTAAATTTGGTTAACAATAAGTTAACAAAACCATCCTATCTTGTTTCCTTGCCTTTCTGACCTTCAGATGTGAAGTTCAAACTAAAGTTAGTCTATAATTTCTTGCATGCTTAATCGTGGGTATTATGTATGATTCCATGGACCTCAGCCACAAGGTACTTTAGCCTTGTAGATGTGTCTTCTTGTCCATCTAATACTATACATCCTATGATTGAGATTGTAGTTCAAAAGTAATGGCTTTATCTTCTTTGAGGTCTATTTTGGCAAAATGAGCCTTGGTTTTTTCACATGTTTTAATTTTAGTTCATTTTCAGTTTGATTTTTGAGAAGGCCAATGAAACAAAGAAAAACAAATCTGACCTCGTATTTTCTACTTTTCGACTAAAAAAATGTGAGAACATCAACATTACCACGTTATTTTGAACTCTTATAAATAGATAGAGTTGAGTGATATCATTTCCTAACTCTATAGGTTGGGTTCACATTCTTTTTATTCTCGTAACATTGAAATTCATCAAGGAGTTACGAACTCGGACATTAATGTCTAATAAATGACCTAAGCCTATGGTTACAGTTACCCGCTTTCCCCCGCTTTTGAAAAGGAGACAAATAGAGTCTTTTGACAAAAACTACAAACACTACAAAAGCAAGCTTCCCAAAAAACTTTAGACAATAGTTTAGGTCCAACAAAAATAAGCAATAAAAAAGAAAAAAAACTGTATAGTTCATGATTGTTATTAGAGGAAAATATGTTTAAGGTGATTCAAGTTTACCCTAATACAGACGTGACATAAATATATGTATAGCCACGATACAAAAAATTCCCTAGCTCATTATATTTTACGCTTTCCCTCGAGCTAGAACATACATACCACGAACGACCCAGCTTGTTACACAACAATTTTAGATATCATCTGATTAACAGTTTGGTGAAAATATCAGCTAGCTAAGCTCCAGTAGACGCAAAAGTGGTAGCCAACATACCATTCTCTACTTTTTCTCAAAATTTCATCTCAAAATGCTAGTTCTCTCATGAAATACAGCGTTCAAAGCAATATGAATTGATACTTGATTATCACAATAGGTATGTGTAGGCAATTGCAAACCAAATCCTAACTCTTTCATAGATTGCACCCATACAACCTCACATGTAGTGTGAGTCATGGCTTTATACTCAGTTTTTGCGCAAGACTTAGCAATAGCCGTTTGCTTCTTGGTCTTCCAAGTAACTAGATTTCTACAGCAAAAGTACAGTATTCGGTCGTTGACGTGATCCTACCCAATCAGCATTGATAAAGGCCCCAGTAAAACAAACAGAGTAAAGGATGAGCCTTAAGATATTTCACAATGCAAAGAGTGGCCTTCCAATGTGAAAGATTAGGAGCTGCGATAAACTAACACATGATACTAACAACAAATGAGTTCTCAAGACGTGTAATGGTGAGATAATTTAACTTGGCAACCAAGTGATGATAGTTGTCCGGATGAGAAAGAATCTCCCCTTGATCAACACAAAGTTTGACATTTGAATCCATAGGTGAGGCCTCGATCGTAGTGGTGAGGAAAGTGGGTCTCTATTTCTTCTTCAAACCATCGTCTGAGAAAAGACTACTCTGTGAGTCTTTGTGCATTTCTAATAGGATCTTTGGTTTGTAATGCATTTGTGACAATGATGGGAAGAACAATAGTCACCGATTTTATAAAACCCAATGCTGGGAGTTTGTTATGTAATTTTCTCTTTTGTCAATTTAGTTTATGAGGTTTGTCGTCCTAGTTGTAGGACTAGTACAAGATTCCTTGGAACTAATTTTTCATTGGCAGTAACTGCATACTGATGAAATTGTGTTGATTGTACAAATTCATTGATTTCATTGCGCTTCCCTATTATGCCAATTAGAAAGTGGGATTTAACTCATTTTTACTCTAGAATTGCAACATCATACCAAAGAAGAATTTGCATATTGAACAATTACTAAATAGCATATAGGCAAGTTTTGTGATGGGCATTGGTTTCATAATGGCCCTAGCTTGCACGCAGTGGAATCTATGGTTTTTTAGTGTAAATATAGATATGCAAATAGGTTACCAGACATTATTACCCTCACCACCACATAGCCATCTGTACAGACCCGCCACGCTTTTGTTGGGGCCAAAGCTAAAGTCTCACTGACGTGCTACAAGCTAAAGGGTGTGTTTAGCCCCACCAAGAGGCTAAGAATTCTTGAAACCAAGCATTGAGAGAGGAATTCAAGTACTTAACCATTCACTTACCGCTGGTGGTAATCAATGCATGTGAACATGCACACAGATGGACACAGCAATATGAGAAACCTAAGCCTGCTCAATGAGCTACTGGAGCTCAACTCTGTTCAACTCATTAAACCAAACTTGAAGACGTTTTTAGTTTATTACGTTTTAGAACAAGACCGAACAACCCACCACACGCTAATAAGCTTACAATATTTGAAAAAGGAGCTATACTCAACTTGAGCTCAATTAAACTCGTTTACGCCCCAAGGAAAATTAGAGCCCAGCCTAATCAGAGCTTGATGTGTGTGTGTGTGTGTGTGTGTCTGTGTGTGAGAGAGAGAGAGAGAAGGGGGGCACCTGCGTGCATCGGTACAACATGAACTCGATCACTCCCAAACCGCTTCACAACCCCGCGCCCCTCCATAATCGGAGGCGGCGTAATGACATACGCAGCGGCGGAAGAAGAAGATCCTTCCCCTCTTTCCTGATCACAGACCGCCAACAGAGCATGACTATCTGCAGGCACCGCAGACAGGGCCTGGAGCTGCCCATGCGATATATTCTCCAATACGACACCGTTTAGCAAACTCTTCCCCTCCCCGCATTGAATCGCCCTCTCTAGGGCCACAATCCCCAGCACCGACGGGTGGGGCCTATTCAGTTTGTGCTTGAGAACCGGAGGGAAATCGGAGACTCGAACACCGCCGTCCGATAAGATTTCAGCAGCCGGAGCCGGATCGGAACCCAATTGAGGGTTTTGTTGCTGCTGTTGGTCGTCGTCCGATTCGGATTCGGGTTTCAATTCTTCTTCTTCTTCTTCGTCATCGTCGTGGACGTCGTCTTTTTGGAGCTTGGATCGTCGGCCGATATGGGGTTCTCTCTTTCGCTTCTTCCTCCACCGGGTGCGGGTATCTGTTGAAATTAACAAAAAAAAAAAAAAAGGCAGAGTAAAGAATTGAGAAATTAGAGGGAAGATAGCGATGTAAGTCTCGGGAGCAAATGGTAGCAAGGTTTGCGTTTACCTGAGGAGGAAGCTGGCATTGTTGTTTGAGAAAATTTAACGAGGGAAAAAGAGATTGTAGATAGAGTGGAAAAGAGGGGTTTGTGTGGAGAGATTTGTGGGGTCTGATGCGATTGGTGGTGTTGTAGTTTCTTACTTTAAAAAGAGGAGAGAGAATGCGGGAGGAGTTGGGTGCGTTTCGGCAAGCAGCTGCTTTCCCAATGGTTTCGCAGCCCCTGCCACCCTAGCTTTGGCGAGAAAAAATGTGAGGCAAAACTACACTAACATTCCCTACGATTTCAGCTTCAAGATAATACCACCCCTGAACTTCTGAAAATTACATCCATCCTAAGATGAGTAGGAACATTTACAATTGCTCTCCTGCTTGTTACAAGTGACAAAACAAAAGAGATTTCTAGTGGGGAGATATTGATGACAAGAAAAAAGTTCATCTTTCAATTGGAATACTGTTTGAAAATTTAAAAATGAAGGAACGATAAAAAAGAATAATCTTGTATTTTAATGCAAACTGGAAGGAAGAAGTCACAATCAAATGAACCATTATGGATTCTACTCATCCAGAAGAAATATTAGAGTAAAACTAACTTTCATATTTGGCCCGAACGACTAGGTTGAACTAGGAGCATTACGGGTCATGTCAGTTGAAAGGAACCCACTTCTAGAATGATGGGTCGAGATCCGGACTGGGACCTAAATTCATCGGTCTATGTCGGTAACACAGGCTTCGGCCAACGTATTATTGAACGGCCTATCGCAAGAGATTGCCGACGTGAGATTAAGGGCTCGGTGCGTAGGCCGTCCCCATGCCGAATTAACCAATCCGCCACTTAGTCAAGTAGTTAGAACCTTCCGGGATCAAGAGTAATTCGAATAGGAAAGTACAGGATTTGGTGAGATAATTCTTGATTAGGAAACTTACCATGCAGCAAGGGGATGACCTTATTTGGCAATGTGCAATAAGGGAAAGGGTCTCAAGATATTCTGTTACCAAACTAAGGTACTGATGGCTTATAAATATGAGATTACAGAGTAAAATTAGGTACGCAATCAATTAGAAGTATAATCACTGTTATGCTTTCATCTCATGTGTTCTAACTTAAGCATTGGAATGCCTTTAGGCTAAAAACAACACGTACGCAATCCGGATCTTAAAGACGAATCGAATCAGATTGGCAAATCATCACAACCCCACAATTAGCAACTCTGTTGGGGACGATAATCTTTCTTTTCTAGCAAGCACTATGGCAGAATCTCCACTAATGAGAGAGGTTAGAACAACGAGGATCAACGGCGAAAACCTAGTGGGACCCTCTACCACTAAGGGGAAATGGAGTTAATCAAGGAAATTGACTCAAGAGGGTTGTAACCGCCACAAGCTCACCCGAGATTGACCTCTCGATAGGGATGGCAAAGAGACAGATTGAGACCAGATTTGACTGTCTCTATTCCCTGAATCCGAAATTCGCCTCCATCCTTGCGCCGTCCCATTTTTTTCATAAAAATAAATAAATTTATCTCATATAAAAGTAGTGACAAATCTACAATTGCAACATACTAATAAAAACATAGAGTCTAAATTCATCTAATAAAAACATAAAGTCCAAATTATTCCACGATAAACATATTAATTTTAAATTAAAAACAAAGTTCAAACATAAAGTCTAAATTATATTCAATGAAAACATAAAGTCTCTTGTTCTTTCCATCGAGAAGTTGACTTGTTGATCCATTGATCTCATTCCAAGTATTCCAAGTAGCTGCAAAAATCAAAAACAAATGTTTGAGCAAAGATAAAGTCTCTGGTTCTTACTTATCAATCATCAATCGATGTTATATCAGACCCATAATGATCATCCACATCGTCATCATTTATTGTTGAGAAACGACTACCCGACATTGTTGGCTCACCTTCAAATGCCAAAAAACAAAATTGTTACATAATAAAATAGAATTTACTTTGATTCAATAATAATGAAAAACATAAGTAAAAGATGATAACAATTACCACAGAGAGAACGACCAACTTTGAGCACACATTAATGCTTCTAAAGTCTTGAGATGAAGCCTATTTCGATTTGGACTCACCGCTCTTGTAAAATCATGTCCTACATCGAAAGACTACATGGGTGATCTTAAATATATAATGAACTATGTATGCTACTACTAATAATTTAGACTTAAGTATTTTGGGCCATGTAGTTAAACTCCAACAAGTTCTTGAGCTAGTAGTTTATATGGGGCGTTACAGATGGTATTAGAGTGGTCCCGTGTACATGATCAAGCGTGAAATTGGGACTTTATTTGGTCAATAGGGAATAGACCAGGGTTAGGTTATGGTGACTATAGTGTTCAACCTCTTGCGATGGCACAAAATTTTAAAGGTGCGAAGATTGTAATATTCCGTCATACATCGAAAGGCTACATTGGTGATTTTGGGTATATAATGAACCGTGTATGCTACTACTAATAACTTGGGTTTTAGCATTTTGGGCTATGTAGTTTAACTTCAACAAGTTATTGTATGCTCGTCGCCCCACAGCTGAACTGAGTGTCTCGATGCACCACAATGAGCTAAGGAAAAATTATGGGGGCTACAAAATATAGCAAAGGGTCGATACAGACAGAAGGCGACTCGGGTGACTCACAGGAAAGCATTGACCAAGTCCTTGTCTTGGCCGAGTACGGTATGGCTCGGCTCAATATAATTGTACGCCCCAATTTTTGACAAGGTTATTAAAATCTTTTTATTATTATTTTATTTATCAAAATAATTATTAAAAAGATAACTTCTTTTATTGCAACGGAAATTTAGATAAGTACATTGGCTGAAATGACATAACAAACATACCCTTCTTGGTTTACATTTATTAAAGTTAAAGCACAGAGCTAACTAGACTAAAGATAAGACAACCATTGGTGAACTCTTCCTCAACGGCCTCCGGCTCTTCTTCTTGCGGAGGGAACTCTATCTACACAACTACATTTGGCATGAATGCTAGGGATAGAGAAGTTGTTTCGATGATTATTTAAACTCAGTAAGGAACATTACCCGAAAAATTGAATCCAAAAGAAAATCAAGTATGCCACAGGATGTTAACAAGAACTAAATAAAGCTGAACAATAAAATTAAACACATAGGTACATTATGCTTCCATTTATTATGTTTCTACAAATTCCACCGAGAAACTCCGTTTTTCTACTTGACTATCTAACATAGGGCATTCAGTTGATATTGACAAGGTCTTCCTTACCAAGGTTTCGTAGCTTAAGATTATGTACCTGAGTAGAATACTTTCCCAGTAAGGAAGGGACCTTCTACCATCCAGTCAAATCAATAACTACCTCACCCTAACTAGATCCGACCAATAACGTGGTTTCACCAGGTCACATACCAACGAACCTTAATTGCATCCTCTTTATCGGCTTAAGGACGCCTAGAACACTAGGCGTCACTCCCTTAGGGTCCGGAGCAACACTCAAAGTCGGCCTTGAAATCATCTCCAACTGAATACACCCACCTCCTAGTTGGGTCTTTCTATGAATAAACAACGGACCTTCAACCGACTACACATACCTCCTAGTTGAAGTCTAAAACACACTCACAACAACGGGTTTATGCCCAACAACAGCACTTGCCACAGCGGACAATACTATCCAGTTATCATCTTTTCAATTAATGTCTCTATTTTGTCATTACGCATTTCCACTACATTATAATGTTTACTTAACATCGTCCGCTTCAGTGTTACAGAAGACATTCAAACTGGTGTCCCTAATATAGATTCTAAGTACAAAATCCCAAGTTCAACATGTTCACAAAGTTCTCTATCTAACATTTATTCAGCATTTCTACGATAAATTTGACAACATAACATCAATATTATCGACTATGGCCTTGGGTACCATGACGACCATACCCAACATAACCATTACTCTCAACAGTAAACACATATCACAAGTCCACATCACATATAGTTAGCACTTACATCAACTACGGTCAAACATAGTCAAGCGTGGTCATCTAATCACAAATCATGGTCAAACGATTCGCATGAGATCCCATAGGGATCCGTGGACATAAAATATTTGACCTCTTTGGAAAACATACAGTGAACAGGAAATTTAACAAGGTCGCTCGAGCGAGCCTTCTTTTTCTAGGTTCTTACAACTTTTGTTTTCTGCACAAACTAGAATAGAATAGAACAAAATTAAACTGCACGAATGAAATCTTAAGGGTCGGTAGCTAGGGATGTAACGACCCGAGAATTTAAATGATTTATTTTTTTATTATTAAAATGATCTATAATTAATTAACTAGAATTTA
>JABCMJ010006332.1:0-11547 GCA_014822125.1 Arbutus unedo
TTTAAAAAAAAATTATTTAAATTTTCGGGTCGTTATAATATGGATGACGATGGAAGTGATAAGCGTGAGAAAAGGAATGCATGACGTATGTAGGGGCTCATCATCAGTTGCAATATTACCCAACAAGTATAAATGTCCACCACCATGGGTTTCAGAGAAAGGCCGGGGTCATATATATATATATGCAAACAACAACAAATTTCAATCATCTTTGCTTATCAAGTATTTATTAATTATCTACTGCTTTACTTATTCTTTAATTTTTATTAGTTTACTTTCCAACACTTACAAATTTGTTAAGACTAGTCATTACCGTAATTAAGATTAAAAGTAAATTAACTCAGTTACAAAGTTACAATTACAAATTTGTTAAGACTAGTCATTACCGCAACTAAGAGTAAAAGTAAATTAACTCAGTTACAAAGTTACAATTTGTTAATGTTATCAGTTGTAATTGGGATTAAAGATTTTTAATTTTAATTTTTATCTATTTGGGTTCATTCTTTCTGTTCGTACTTGTAACAATTATTGAACAAATCTTGGTGATTGAGTCAATGAACTGGTACAATTGTTTAGAACGCATACTTAGTTCGCTAATCCCTGTAAGGAACATGCTCACATTACTATTGTACTTATCTCACACAGTGGCGACTTTAAAATTTTATAAGAGGTTGTTAAAACCTATTTTATTGCACGATCAATATATACCTAAAATCTTATTATACACTAGTAGAACAACCTTACTAAAAATCATGAAAATACATACTATTTTTATACCCATTTTGTTTGTCCGATTAATATCTACATTCGTATCTCTTAAAAATGTATCCTAACTGAATAATTTTTAATATTTTTTAAGATCAATAAAACATAATCTAATAGAACTAATTGAGATATAATCAAACAAGATTCAATATAAAGAAATTATAAATTATAAATATGAATCATATTTGAGAGGTTCGAAATATTAAAAGTAGACAAACAAATTAAGTCGGAGGTAGTAGTAGTATTTTGTAGTTCTGCTCAACTAGTTTGGCTTAGTAGACTCATCTATTAAATACATTTTTATAATGTACCTAACTAAACAATCATTCATCACTCATCTCTTATCCGGGTACATAGAATACTCTTTATGAGAGCCTTGACTTTCTCTCTTTTCATTTTTATTTTTTTAATGTACCTAACTAAACAAAAATAATCGTGACAAATGAACTAAAAATATATATGGTTAAATTTAATTAAACATATATAATAGATGAACCATAAATTTCGTAAGCAACCATAAATACGCATAATTTTACCTTTTCACGATTCATACCTATTTATAACTATACCAAAACATGTAACTTAAATTTAAAAAGTACGTAACATTATAATAATGCACACTATGTTTACCATAACTTTCTCTCTAAGACGGAGCTCATAAAATTTCATATTCATATAATAAGTTCTATGTATTTGTTATTTGTATTTGTATTTTCATATTCATAGAAATAAATTAACGAGTAAATAAATAACAATATATATAAATATAAATATTTTATATATATATATATATATATTAAAATTTTATCAAAAAATAGAAGGTCCATATCTTAGCAAAATGAGGGATTTATCATAAGAAAGAGGACTACATATATACATATACATACATATACACACTAGTGAAAATTCGTGCTCTGCACAGGACGTGTAAAATTAAATGATATTATTTCATCATGTCAATCTATATATAAAATTTTTATAATAAATTCTTACCGCAATAATGGAATATAAAGCACGTAATTTTGTAGCATGTTCAACTTGAAACATCTTCAATATATTATATATTCTAAACTTTATTTTTAGTGAAATATTAGAATTAATATCTTAATAACTAAATTAATTTAATTAAGTATTCATTCAACTCATCTCTAAAAATATTAAAATTGATAGTTTAAAGTAAATAAAAATAACTTTTGAAAGAGAAATTGTTTAATTATGAATCGCTTTGCCCATCACTTTAACAAAACAAATAAGATTTTTACAAAATTAGTTACTTCAATATTTATCTACTTATACTACAAAATAGAAGCAGAAATTCAACTTAATATTTAAAAATCTAAAAAAAATAATATGATATTTATGAATTGAACTTATATTATTTAAAATAAATTATCAATGATCTACTTAAAAACCTAGCTAATAAGCATATAAAAGTTTCAATTAAGATACTTTTCAATATTTATAAAATTATAAATTATAAATCCATAACATAATTAAGATTTTTATCGAATTTAACATCAAGAGTTGAGTATGAATACAAATAAAATTCAGTAATTCGTATATTATCCAACTCAATTCGCTGTAAAGATATTATAAGCATAAATAATACCTATCTAACAAAATTCAAACATACTTATAATCCGTTGCTTTCTTTACTCTTATTCTAATATTAGGTGCCTCTTTATATATTTTGTTTTAAATTTTAAAAACGAAATAAAAAAGTCTAAAAAAGAAATTTCTTTTATTCTTTTGTCTTTCTATATATTTTATCTTATTTGAATTTATTTTTAACAGTCAACCTACTTAACTGTCCAAATTAAAAACATCTAATAGATTAGTCAACTCGTTAATTTTAAAGATAAGTGATTTTACTGCGGGGTAGAAAAAATATTAAAGTGCTTACGATGAGTTGATTAAAATATAACATTAACTCATTCAATCTAATCCAGACACACTCTGCGATGACAGTACAGGTGATTCACAACCTCATAAATAGTAACAAACACTTTGTTGTTATATAAATCTATCTTCGTATAATTTTAAATTTTATATTATAAAATATATTTATAAAAAATAACAAAAATTTAAAAAAGAGGTGATATTTTTTTATTTTAAATCAAAGTTATGAATAATAAAAATTGATATGATTATATATTTATTTATTTGTAAGAAGTTGTTTACTAAAAAAAACTCTATATTAGAATAAGTCTATTTACTTGTACTTTTATTTCGAAAACTAATCTCTGCGTAATTTCTTAAAATATTATGCTAAATTATATAAAAATATAAATTACATGCGCATGTGTGTAGATAGAAATAAGTAGAGAAAGTTATAGAAATAAAAATATCATATATAAATTCAAAAAAAATGTATATATATAGTACAGGTATGTATATATATAGTACAGGTATGTATATACACCCCCTGAAATTGTGAAGGCAAAAGTAGTTTTAACTTTTCGGAATACTACCATATATATGCATTAGCCCCCACCAAGATTTTGATGTGATTCTTTCAATTATTTTGCATCCCAATTAAACCTTCACATGATATAATGCTTCAATTATGCCACCTTGAATATTAGTTGGGATATATAACGCGTCTTGATTGGTCCCACATCGTTTTGTCAATATGTAAAATGATTGGGACAACTAAGCGAACTTTTGGTGGGAAATACGGACCTGTATTTGAATTCATGAGATTTCAACCTACAATAAACTAGTAAATCATTTGATTTTAATTAAAGTTGTTTTTATGTGTGTAACACTCCGTCTCACGTCAAAATTTTCGTGATTGATCTTGTGGATAATGAATATACTATAATCCACTTACTATAGTAATCTCAATTTACACATTTGGAGCTCTACATGGGCATTACAATGGTATTTGAGCAACCTATGGTATATGACTCTGTAGGCTTGAGGAAGTTTAGTAGCCTGACCACTATGCGTCCAATGTGAATGCTACAGAAAAGATGGAATAGGTTGTGGTGACTCTAGCTACTATGAAAAAGACCCGAGTAAAACCGTGGTAACTCTATTATCCAACCTTGAAAGGATGCGAAGGTATCAAAAGGGGAATATTTATATCGTCTCACATCAGAATTATTCTACATTGATGATCTTAGTTATACAATAAACCATGCAAGCTACTATTAGTGACTTAAGTTTTTAGTATTTTGAATCATATTATTATGATCTATCAGGTCACTGGATCAAGGACGCATTACAATGCAAGTTTTTATTTCTTAGTCATTATGATTTTTCTTTTGTTTTTGGACATGCTTCTTAGTCATAATTGTAAAGCCCTGACTTTTTGGTTCGTTATTTTAATAATTTTAATCTCATTTTATTAATCAAAATATCAATTAAGAAGAAATTCATTTATTAATCATTGACACATAAGTTGACAATACGTCTTAAAACATAGTTGAAGAGTTTGAACAGAAAAAGACGAAAATACCCATGCGGGGTTTACATTTGAATTAAATATAAAAGTTGAATAGGGCTAATCTAGAGGTAGAGCAGCCATGTCAAAGTCGTCCCATCAATCGGCTCAGGCTCAACTTGCTCCTCGATCTGCACATTTTACATTTGACATACAATGTCAGGGAAAGAGAAGTTGTATCGATGAGTTCTAACACTTAGTAGAAATGATTACCCGACAACTAAATCCAAAGGCATAACACATACAACACGATAAACAAGCATAACTTGATAATAAGTTAACAAGATAGAGTAAAGAGTAACACATGTTGATATAATCAAAGACATAAAACGACACGTAAGTGATTTAAGCTCATTCTTTCTTTCTTTTTAATCGAGACAATGCCCGGTGGAAATCAAATTCACATAAAACATAACACGATGACCAATGGAAATCTAACTCACCTTAGGAATCGAACCCAAAACAGAAGTAAGAAGGAGAATCTAATCGCCAAACTTACCTCGAAAATCTAACTCGAACAAAAGTGAAAAGAAATCGAATCACCAATTACCTTGGAAATCTAACCTGAAACATAAGCGAGAAAGGGAATCAAAACAGTGGGTTTACAGTCTGAAAATCAAAGCCAGAATGCCCAGACAACATCTTGAAAATTCTAAAAAATACACGAGTTGCTCAAGCGGCTTAGAACTTGCTCGAGCGGTCTACTGGGTTTTAAATTCTACTTTCTGGTCCACTGGTCAGAAACTTTCAACATTCAAGGGGCTTGCTCAAGCAAGCATAACTGGCTCGAGCGGCCTATCATTTTTTCTAGATTCTGGAATTTGTAGATTTGAAGTACTGGATTTGAATAGAAACTAACTCATGCAAATAGAATGCTATTTATACGATAAACATTGAAATTAAAATTCTAAGGGTTGGTAGATAATCAAACCTACCTCGAATCAATGAAAGAATGACTGTGAGTTGTGATATCTAAACTGAAATTGACAAAACCTTCCCTCCTTCTCAAGAACTCTGAAAAACTCAATCACATCTCTTATTCTCTCTGATCTTTGTACAAAATGATTCATAAATGAATAAAGCGAACCTAACTATGTATATATAAATAAATTTCTAAATTAATCGTGTAGTAAGGGACATAAAACCCGAATTTACGCTGGTGGACAACGTATTCCCCACCATTATTGAACTTCAAAGCCCTAGTTGTGCGTTCTGAAATTTAAAACTCGAGCAAGCTCTAAAAATTTAAAGCCCAAAGTTTATTATTAAAAACAGAAAATCAATTGCAAAAACCTTTAATAATTAAAAATTTATTTAGATATTATTAAAATACTCTAATTATTACATTAATTATGAAATGAAACCTCTATTTTCAACTTGTAACAGTGGGTGTTATTCGATTTATTTAGTTTTTCGTTAATTTTTTGTGCCCTCCTCCGGCTCGACGACGTTACATACTCTAAAAGTAGTTGAAAATTATATTTTTATAACTAATTTCGTCTTTCGTTATGTTTTTTTTGAGATTTTGGTCATATGTTTTTACCTTCTAGATCCTTAGCATCAAGACGAATGATTGATAAAAAAAAGAAAAAGAAAAATTCACGCCAAGTCAAAAGAATGCCTAAAAATAATACAAAATATAGTGTTAATAATACTAAAAAAAATTAGTACGTGGAGGACCTTAATTATTCTTAGTGTGTTGAGAAAAAGCTTCAATGCTATGAGGAAATATTCAAGTGACCAACTAGGACTAGCCTACTTATCCACGAACGTCAGGGTGTCGAATTTTTTTAAAGACAAAAACAATTGATTAGTGTGGAATTTAACCCCTCATATATTTAAAATTATAACATCTGTCTTCAAATATTGTCTAGTTTATGTTACGGGACCTTACGTGATTAATATAGTGTTCTGTTATTGCAACACTTTAATTCTCCTCTCTCTTCAAATAAAAGAATATTCTGAGTAACGCGATGACCAAGATTTTAAAATTGCAGATCTCATTGGGCTTAACGGGTAAAAAAAAATGAGGTGACGAGCAAGGTTACATACCCACAAACTTGTTTCACATTGTTTAAGTCAAAATTTAGTACCTATTTAAGTCAGAGATTTAATTAACCTAATATTCAACATATTTTAAACATAAAACTGGCGGATGATGTCAGTATTTTTGTTTAGAAATTAATGCATGAGTAGGAATCATGGTTGTAAATATCGCACTGTATCAGCCGGTATCTATTGTTTTAGCATAAAAATGGTATCAAATGTTTTTTAGTACTGTACCGTTCTCAATACTGGTCATATCGGTCGGTACCAGATTTTTTTTTAAAAGTTGCGAAAAAAATAATTTTTTTAGGCTTTCTCTCTATGGTTTATATATATATATATATATATATATATTTGCAGTAAATTCGATACGGTACCTGGTACATAACCGGTACCAATACGTATTGTATTAATAAAAAAAATTAGTACCCAAACCGATTCGATATTCAAAATCTTGGTAGGAATTAAAACTGCATGGCAAATGCCTATTTGTTTTTAATGTTTTTGACAGTTTTCTCACCTGCAAAATAAAAAATAGAGTTTTGGACTCTGTTGATTTCGCCCCATGTGCCGATAATGAGGTGTTAATATCCCACTGGCTCAATAGGATAACAAGAGTGCTACATACACATCATTTTTGCACAATACAAAACGGCGTAGTTTTAAGTGATGTGTAAAAATGGTGTGCAAAAATGATGTGTTTGTAGTATTTTTGATAGGATAAAGCCAAAAAGCAGAAATGTCTCCCAAATCTACTTCATTTTTTCCTACAGTTCATCTAAAAATACAAATTATTCGTGCATATTTAAATATAAATATGCACAAAATTACTAACGAATAGGGGCAAAATTAGAATTGGACATTTAAAAGGCCAATATTTAAAAAAAAAAGAAGAGAAGAGACTGAATATAATTTGAGAGGGTCTGAAATATAATTCTTTTATAAATTCTAAAATTTATACGTAGATCTTAATTATTATTTTTTGGGGGAGGGGAGCTGTGTGTAATTTTGTTCCTGTGCATGAATGATTTATGTACTTTTATAATCTCTCAATCAGTTTTTTGCTTTTGGTAATTAAAAGTGTAGACAACTCATGGGAGAGTCAAAATTTGAGATTTAGAAGTTTCATTTTCTTCTAAAATTTTATATACGAAATTTTTAAAGTGCCATTAATTATCTCTGTGGACAGTGAATTTACTTTTTTATTAAATTAATTGAGATGAGCATAAATTAAATTGGTTTGAACACCTTGAATTATAAAAAAATATAAATAATTAAAGGAAGGTAGTCTGATTAAAATGCTACTTAAAAAAAAAAAAAAAGGTCGTTTGGTAGTGTAACAAGTACAACAAATGATGGGGAGAATTTGACGGTAGAAGAAGAGGACAAAGGGGGAGAACGTGGCCGTTGCTTTCCATCCTTTTTTACGTTACCCAAAAATAATAATAAGTAAAACCAACCTCCTAATAATTCAGTGGGGACCATAACGTTAATCAGATTTTCTGGATTCTCCTTGTACCCAATCACCCTACAAGGGATACCCTCTTTCAGAAAGCTTAAAACCACTACACTTTTACATGAAGATTTATATGCACGATTTAGATAAAGGTGTAAGGGTCCAAATGCACTAGATATTGTGCAGTATTATCTACTTTAACCCTGAGACTTGTGTGTGTTTTTGGAATTCGGGTGTAGTGTAATTTTTTGTAATGCGAACAAAAGAACTTAGTTTTATTTCTTTTTTTTTTTTAATTACATCATTTTGATCATGGCTGATTTAGGATGTGTAAGTATAGGATAAAGTATCTATAACGTGTATAATTTTATAGAACAATACATATCATCTGTGGGACAAGATATATCATCTGTGGAGCAAGATATATCATTTACGATGCAAATTTACAAAATACCTAAAAATATACATATCCTAAAGGTATTTCCCAACTCAGCGTGGTCAGTTGACTCCACTTGCCACTTATACGTAGCTCCGTCCTTAATTTTGATCTCATACATTTTGATAACAATTCGCGTAATAGATCACCTTCATCTATGGTTTGTGCATTATTTTGGAACGGATCAATATATTTGTTCAGCCAAATACTTCTTCAACGGGATTTCTTCGTGGCAAATGATCACAAACGAGTAAACAGATCCGTATTATTATTTGCTCATTTCTTCATGGCAAATGATCACAAACCTCTGAAGAATTTCAAAAATTAAATTTGAGAAAGATAAACTATGTGATGCATGTCAACAAAGAAAATAAACTAAGGTTTCTTTTGAATCTAAAAATATAATTTCAACTTATAGGCATTACAACTACTACACATGGATCTTTTTGGACCAACTAGAACCCCAAGTCTTGGTGGCAAATTCTATTGACTTTCACACAATCTTGGCAAAGTGCTAGTGATTAGACTAGGCAATCTGAATTGGCATATGCAAGAACTTGACGGGGTTTGCCAGGTGATGAACTAGCGCATGCCACTTCACTGGCACACGCAAACCGCAAATCGAGTTGTTGCAGATGGTATGGTATGTCATATCGTAAGTCAAGGTGATTGACAAGTCACTAAGACTGACGTACATCAACACAGAATGGCATGCACTTCTTCATAAGGACTGGCGCACGCCATTCAAAGACATTTGTTGGTTTGAATTTTTTGTGTAAAATGAAGTTAGGGCATCTATATATGGTCAAACTTATCAATGTCTGATATGACTTAAGACTCATCCAGAAATAAGAGTATCCTTTTATATCATCGAGATTGTCCAATTGTTGCTTTCGGAGGTTCATCTGGATTCAAATTAGAGTGTCTACAATAGTTTTAAGAGACTTGGACATTGTGGATTATCGTCCCCTAATATTATGGCTTGTAGTTAGGATGTCTTTAGTTGTACTATGACTTGAGCTGGCCTATGACTTGAGCCATATGATATCTTGAGCCAAGTTGTGTCTTCAACGATGTTATGTCTTGAGCCGAGTTATGTTCTTAAGCCGAATCGTGGCTGCTTTCATAAATTCTTGTTGTAGTAGAAGTGAAGTTTAGGATGTACTTTGATTTTCGGACACAACGCATGAGAAATATAATGTTTAGGAACATAATCATTATCAAAAGGGAACCAACAATTGGAAACGTCGATGATTGGGAACACGGGTCAAGCATAGAGATTGAGATCATAATGGAGAGGGACATCAGAAATATATGAGATGATAATTATATAAATTACATAGTAATTAGCACGTTCAATTGATGTTCTACAGCGTGGCAATTAGCATGGCTCGAACGGTATGATTTGAAAGATATGAATGTTGGTTAACATTTGTAGGATATGATTTGATAGATAACCTTGGAGATTTTCTGTTAGACTCAAATTAGCACTTTGACATTATTTTAATTCTTGCTTCCGCATAACTACGCATATCATATCTGTCATACACATATAATGGGGCTAAGGGTATGATAGCTTATTGAGTCTTATCGCTCATGGTACTACATTTTGTCGCTAGTATTTTACGCTAGGTATCAAAGATGGGGTGATTGCTATTTATTAGATGAAATGGCGGGGGCCATTTTATAACCATTTAGACAGTATGTACAGTTGAGTCAAATAGCACATGCCAACCGAGAATCAGAACAATGTCCGTGTTATGATTCTTACAAATTCAAAATGAACACAGTATACAAACAAAAATAACGAAATTGATGCATGCCAAAAGAATGATGCATGCATTGACCTTGAGAATGGTGTGCACCTACATGAGAGTGCACACTCCACTTAGGGTTCAGACTGGAGAGTTGACTCCTATCGAGATTTTATGAAATGAGACTTCGAGAAACTCGTGGATAATATGGATTATTACGCGAGTTTTTTGATGTTCTATCAAGAACAAGTGCAAGTTAGCATGATGTAGTGTATACCTAAATTTCGTCTAGATTCTTTAGACTTTGACCCAAGTACTCAAGAATATATAAGATTGGAAATGAATAAGCAAATATCAGATTACTTATTCACTGCCAACCCCACCTCTCTTACTTTTTCTTGACTTAGATGCTCCTTGTTTGTTTTGATCTGTCTTTTCAAAACTCTATTTTTAATCCAACACACTCTCTTCGAGAGAGATTTTCATCAGAATTTATCTATTTCTTCTCTTTTTGGAGAGAGAAGTTCTTCTTTTTTTTTAAAGCAAAGAGAATCCTTGTGTTCTCAACCAAACATCGAGTGGTTGCAGATGGTATGTCACGTCAAATCGTGAGTTAGGGTGATTGACAAGTCACAAAGACTAGCGTACATTGGTACAAAATGATGCGCACTACTCTATAACGGCTGGTGCGCGCCATTCACGAACGTATGTTAGTCTGAATTTTGTTTTTTTGGTGTCAAATGAAGTTAGGGAATCTATGGTCAAGCTTATCAATATTTAATATGATTCAAGGCTCATTTGGGAATAAGAGTTAGAGCGATACTTACTGTCACTAAAAAATGTTTCATCATCAGGATTGTCCAATTATTAGTTTAGAAAGTTCGTCAGGATCCAAATTGGAGTGTCTATAATAGTCATAAGAGATTTAGACATTGTGGATTATCGTCCGTCAATATTATGGTTTGTCTTTAGGATGTCTTGAGTTGTATTATGACTTGAGCCATATAGTATCTTGAGCTGAGTTTTGTTTTGAGTTGTGTCATGTCTTGAGTCGAGTTATATTCTAGAGTTGTATCGTGGTCGCTTATATAAACTCTTGTTGAAGTAGAAGTGAAGTTCAGGATGTGTTTTGATTTTTGAACACAATGCACAAGAAACATAACGTTTGAGAACATAATCATTAGAACTAGGTCGAATGGGAACCAACGATTCGAAACATCAGTGACCGGGTACATGGGTCAAGCAAAGAGATTGAGATCATAATAGAGAGGGACATCAGAAATATTGGAGATAATGATATCGATGACATAGTAATTAGCATGCTCAATTTAGTCAATTGATGTTCTACAATGTGGTAATTAGCACGGTTAGAACGATTTGATTTTGAAATATATATATAATTGCACTAAGAGTATAATAACTTATTGAGTCTCATCGCTCCCGGCATTATATTTTGCCCTTGACATTTCACATCAATACTGAAGACGAAGTGAATACCCGGTGGACCCAGCCAATAACTGTTGGAAAATATATGCTCGTTTCTTTGAAACTGGAAATAAAACAGAACAAAAGATTAATAATAAAAAAACCTGGACAGAAGTCGATTGAATCGAGGCAAGTGTTGAACACTCTATCCTTAAAG
>JABCMJ010006333.1:0-15569 GCA_014822125.1 Arbutus unedo
CGGATTGATTAGATTAAAAAATTAGATCAAATCGTCAATTTAGTTTGGTTTATCGGGTTGGTTCGATTTTTCGGTTTAAACTTTCACCCTTAATGCTTTTTATGAAAGGGCATTTGAATGCAATTACGGATGTTAAAAAAAGAAGTACGTTTTTCGAAAGATGTTTTGTGCAAGTCTTATCGAGGCCATATGGTTAGGGATGGTAATTTCGTTCCCTCCGCTTTGATTTGTTTCTCGATCCATTTGGATTGGAATTTTGAGGATTTTTTTGGAGAACGGATTGGATTTAAAGGCGAAAGTTAAAAAAAATGGGGAACGGGTCGGAGGCTAGGCTTGGTAACTCCGCCTCGTTTTAAATAATTATTATTTTACTTTCTAATTCTTTTATTTATAACTATTTATAATATTTTTTTAAACTCCTTTAATATTTTCTTTTTCTTAATCTGTGTAAAATTACACATGTATATATATGTATATCAGTTCATTGCACATGTATAGATATATATCAGTTCGTATATAAATGTATATACACATGTAAAATTAAAGCTATATATGTGTAGATGTATATACAATCCTATACAGTTAAAATTCAATTTGTCTTGAAATAGTTAGTCTATGATATAGTTTTAAAAATTTTAATTTAAAAAAATAGAGCGAAGCGGGTTGGGGATCCCCGATTCTCGTTCAGGGCGGGGATCGAGGGCGGGGTTCGTTCCCCCGAATGAAAAACTGGGCAGGGATGGAGGTAGCGTTCGGATTCGAAAATAGGAGACGGAAATGAGAAAATTCAGTCCCGATCTGTCCCGTTGTCATCCCTAGATATGGTGCACCTTGATGGCATTGAGGAGCCTGATGCAAAGCAAGGCAAAACAAATGTCATTTTAGTTCAAAAATACTGTTTGAATACTATCCTAATCGTTCGAATAATATTTTGTACTAAAAACGACATCAATTTGATGCACATTATGTTTTACTGTGAACACAAAGCCTCTTGTTAATGCGAATGAGTATGTTTTCTAAGTTTGTGGCATTGCAGCCTACGAGATCCAAGTCCAAACAAAAAAAACGGCTATGTTTGATTACTCCATCTAAATGTTTGGATTGATTGGAGCTTGAACAAAATTATTATTTTTTAAATATAGATATTATTAAATATTTCGTGATGTTTTGTGTAATTTTTCGTCAAATTTTTTTACATTTTCTCGCTAAAATGTATTAAGTATAGACTCATTTAAAAGAAAAAATAGACAAGATAATATTTAAAATATTAAAAGCAGTTAAATTAATTTTTTAATTTTTTTCATCTGTAGTGAACTTTTTGAAATTTTTGATTGTAACTTTTTAAAATTTTTGTCACGTCAAGATGAATGATTAATTATAAAAATGATGCAAATTTAATAAAAATTTGAAAAAAGGGAGCCAAAAATACCGTAACGACAGTCAAACAAATTGTCCGAAAGGGCATTAGTTTTGCGATGAGCCAAATACTCTGACGGGGGTTCGAAGCAAAGTTTTATAGACAACTTTGCTTTCTTGTTTTTTTGGCGACTCGTTTCTCAAGTGGGTGGCTTGATAAACAACTATAGCTTTTCATTAAGAGGTCGGAATGGTGAAAAACAAGGCCCTCCCTACTTCAATGGAAAGAGGAAATTGCCGTTTCACAACCGTTGCTCAATCACTATTGAGGAATGAGGCTTCAGTTGCTCACTGTGAAGACATTAATGAGGAAGAAGGAAGAAGAACATGGCCCTGTTCTGGAAAAATCATTCAGTGCTCTTGAGCATTGCCCAGGGGACTCCAGACCGCATATCGGTACGAGTTCCACCTCAAACTATCCCAGGCTAATGTCCGGTGGTGATGCTCCAAGAGCACTGAATATCGTCAATAAAGTATGATCTTTCTTAACGGTGCAAAAATCCGCTAGAAAGGAAGCAAAAATTAAAGACGCCAACAGGACACACAGAAAATTTTGGTCACAGTAGGCAAAATGAATGGCTCGTGTCGTGTCTCACTTTCTAACCTTGTGTGTGTAGACAAAAAATTGCTTCCCATTGAAACTACACTTCAGTAATGTGAATTCAATTCCCGTAATTCCAACGACTATAAATTGAAGCTACAGAATATTGCCAACACTTGACTTCACGTATTGTCTCTAGCAGCCGGTATTTTCTGTTTATGTGTTTATCACTAATTACTCTCAAAATAAAAAGATAAAAGAGCCGCAAGTAAACAGGACCGCAGGGAATCCGAGTTAGACCTGATCAATGTCTGATCTTCATAAAATGATATCCTCCTGTACACTGACATTAAGGGTCTTATTGGGGAGAACAATGCTGTTGATCACCACGACTTCGTCTTCAACCGACACAGCCTCTCCTGCATCAGAGAAAAATACAACATCAAGAATCTGTAGGTGAGTTGGTGTCGCGGGCTGGAACAAACGAGAGATGGGAAGGCGAGAGAGTGAATACCGAGAATGGTGATTCCAAGCTTGGCATTGAAGTCTCCTTCGGCCTGGACCACACAACCAAATATTAATACTAGAAAGATTGCTTAAAGGTTTGGTTTCACCAGGTACTACCAAGGTTCTGCAGTTCTATTTCACAGGAGATCACGGATAGGGTCCTCTCTTGCTCGTTAGTGATTTAATAATAAGATAGAAATAGTCTTTTTAGCTTGATCAGAATCGATTCTATGATTTAATAGCAGAAGTGCTACCTAGTAGTAGAAACTCGGAGAAAGACAAAGAGGGGACTCTATCATACCCATTAACTCTTAGGATGAGAAGTAGGTCCCTTGTTTTTGGTAGAAATAGTTCCAGCCTCTTGTTGCCACTCGCGAGAGTGAGTCTACTTAAGATATTTATAGTTAGGACTTGATCAAGGGCCCAACCTATATATAGGGCCCTCTCTTGCTTGTTAGCTCTTTAATAACAAGATAGGGCTTTTTAAACTTTATCAAAATTGATTCTATGATTGACTAGCAGAAGTGGTACTTAGTAGTAGAAACTTAGAGAAACAAATAGAGAGGAGACGCAGTATAAGATATGTATGCAGGGAGCATAAAATGTTTTTTGTATTATCTGATTGTACTAAAAAAGGAAAGAAAAGAATGCCGCACTGAAAGGCGTTCATCTCGTTCTTCTATCAAACAAAGCACTAAGCTCACTCCTCAGGTATGAACCCTAAGGGAAAGTTCCCAAGTCAGTCAACTCAAATTAATGACAGTACAATCAAATAATACAAAAAACATTATATGCTCCCTGCATACATAACTCATCTGTTGGACTTTCCAAACCCTTTTACAAGTTTCTTAAGGAATTATTCAATGATTTTTGATAGTCTAATTCTCATTTCGAAGCCTGAATTTGACACATTATTGACCAAACCAGATGGCCCATTATTTCTTCATAGTGAAAATACCAAAGTGCCCACATTTACCTGGACACGTGACCATCTCCCGATGGATGATTTCCATCCAACAATAGCATGCATAACTACTGCATTTTCCTGCAAGGAGAGTACATAATATATGAATGAAATCCAGGAATAGATGTCAATTATATAGGGTTTTATCTTCTCACCTTTATATCAACATCATCTAAGATGATGCAATTTATAAGCCTTACACCTGCTGCTATCCGCACATTTGCCGAAATTGAAACATCCGGGCCAATCTGTTTAAATGGAAACAACAATTTACTAAGAGTGTGCCAAAGAGAGGCCAAAACTCTATTCAAAATGCCCACTGAACACTCGATATGGGGATTCCAAAATACTTTCTGAAGTCTCAGCAAGTTACGAAACCATACTCATGATTCTTTCGAAGCCATTTCCAGTATGTTCTTATCCTCCTTGCGATACACAGTTAGCTAAAATTTACAAGAGGCATATGCAGTTCCGTGACAAGATAAAAGAGAAGCGAAGAAGAAAGAACTAGAAAAGGGGATTTATCTTCAAACATTCACTTGCGATGGCAACAAATAGCGGACTATTTGGGAAAGGATATAACAATCAAACAGAGTACTAAATCCAATTGGATCCTAACGCGTAAGTGCACAGTACTTGCCAGATTGAGCTTGGTGGCTTTATGAAAATAAGTCGTCTTGAATTACACGTTACACCCACAGAAAGACAACAAGAAAGAGTGGTAGGATCACTATTAATGAAATTGCTAGGGCGGGAAGACCCAAATTGACGTGAGACCTACCGTTCACTGAGGATACAGTCATTTGCCGACTAGAAGGACGAAAAAATGATTCACGCAGCCAAGTCAATTGGTGAGAATATAAGGTTCAATTTGGCTTCCTTTTATTATCAACACTTAGTCATGCTGATGGTATCTGGAGTAGGCCGGACCTATAGGACATTGGCCCATGGTACAATGGATCCGGGTTGGACTCGGCATGAGCCAAACCGAAGACTCACACCATCCACTCATCATGGTTCGTCTTCTTGGCCCAGTCCGCCCCAACGTTGCTCTGGACCAAAGGCTCCATAAGTTGTGCATGCCACGCGTGTCGGGCAGAACGAAAAGTGGTATGAGCACAGTACAACTCATCTTTCTACGACTTCATATAGGCGCAAGGTGGCTCGACACGGTCACACAGAGCACGAACTGGCATTTGGTACGTCATGCATGACGTCAGCAATGGAGACGTATATTTCTGAGGTCATCGTGCATGTTAATTTGGGGCACAATTCTCTAAGTAAGGTAGCCAAAGCATTTTATTCAAAACATGCTCTGTTACCCACTCTCAAGTGCTTTCAATTAGAACTACCCCCTTCAGGAATTAACTTGAGCATCGGAATGTACTTTGGATGCCTTCGGCCAGAGGGCAATAACCGATTTTCTTCTTGCAGTTCAGAGCAAGAGAATTCTGTGGGAGTAATTGGATTCAATAGTCCACATACCTATTAAAAGTTTTCTACAAGTTCTTCACCTTGCCGTGAACAGGATACAAGGCAGTTTTTATGCTGGAAACAAGAAGAGATTATTTGGGAGAAAAGCTCTTATAAATCAAGTAAAAAACATGGAAGATAGCTAATTCTGCTAAACGATGTGAAACAAAAATTAAGACATCAGACAGATCTACCTTTGCGGTTGGATGTACTTTTGCAGATGGATGCACATAAACATCACCAACAATTGAAGCACTTTTAGTGCCATCTCCACCAGCTAGCAGATGGGGGGAGGTAACTCGAAACTGAGCAAGGTAGAGAGAAGAACACTTCAAAGACATCCTGTAGAGTTGGATAAAGATTTAGATGTGATGGTCTAAGGTCAAAGGCATCTGGAAGAGGCAGTGCAAATATATATCCACTCTACCCTGGAGTTTTGATCTGTTCCCAGAAGTCCATAGTCTCGTACGTATACAATTGCTTCTTGCCGGCAAGAGGTGATAGGATATCTTGATCCAATCGTACATAATCTGTTGAATGAGTCCTGTTCAACATAAAGTAAGAGCATGGAGATTGAAACATGCATATCATTACAACAATAACCAATCTGGTGACTGCAAAGTTAGCAATAAACTATCGTTTTTTTGGAGTACACATGAAGTGAGTTAAAAAAACAGATAATCGACAGGCCTTTGAATTTTAGACTCACAGCAACAGTACCAGGGGAATCATCTAGTGGACAACCTATCCCAGCATACTTACTGTGAAAGAAAATCGTTACCACATTGATTGAAAGATTCTATCAACAGAATATCGGATAGGTGGCATAACTTGGTGTAAGGTAATTCAAAAATTAAGTAATACTTTGTTTAAAGATTAAACTGCAAGCAAGAGCTCAAGCGAAAAAGCTTTGAAAAAATTGTTTCATCCATACGCGTGGGGAGAACAAAAAATGCAAAATTCTCCCAACACCAGGATTTGCAATGATCTCATTTAATACCAACGATGAATAGGAGGATTACACAGACAGGGTCTAGTCTGTCAAAGTAGCCTGCTAATAAAAATTTCACCAAAGCTAATACATCAGACTTTAGATTATGGTGGACACAGAAGCTACTCAATACACTGTCAACAAAACATGTGGAAGATAGTGTTTGGTGAGCTTAAAAAGTGCTTCCTTCCCAGGAAAGACATGTGCAGTGTATTACGTTCAGGTGAATACATAAGTCTATTCTCAATGGATACGACAGTATTCATAATTATCAGTTCTGCATATATATTCCACCAGATTATTTCCATATATCTTTATTTACATTTGAATACAGGTATGCATTCATCTTGCGTATGTTCTGTGAGAACATTTCTCACAGGCTCGTAGCCAATTCTCACATGTATTATCGGCAAACTCAGAGGTAGAAAATTTAAATTCCGAACACCGTGAGGAAAAAATGTTGAGATTTCATACCTGTTAGCTGACTGGAGGGCTTCCCAGCTGGAGACACTACGCGAATTAGCTGGCGTATGACAAAAGACAGCACAAATATCAAATGATGATAATTTTTCCCCATGCCAACATGAAATAGCTCGTACGGGCAGCATAACTAGTTGAATGTATCACATTTGCGAGTAATTACGTATATCTAATGAATATATCCAATCTATCAGGTATGATTACTTAATTGCAAAATAGCTACAATAGTACCCTCTAAAAACAAACCACTATTTCTGCCATATGAATGTATCAAATTGTACTTACACAGAGAGGACTTAATATGCAAGAAACCCAAGAATGGCAAGACGATGGAACTCTTGACAAAAGAATTCTCCTCTCTTATTATTGCACATCCTTCAACCACAGAGCAAACGGGCCACGAGGGTTACAGACTGATCCCATGTGCACTTCACATCATACATAACCACCTTCCCCCAGACCCCATCATTAAGATAGATAAAGCCAGGGTAGAGACACTCGGTGGGACTTGAGCCTTGGCCTTTGAAGCTCGGTCCAACTTCAGTGACAATTTTGTAAGACAAATGAAAAAATACACCCATAAAAGGCAGGTCAGCCTGGGCTAGTCCCGATGCCCGACCGCATAGTGCCACAAGGTTGGCTTGAGCAGCGGCTTTTGGAAATTACCTTGCCCAGGGATTAGGAGGGAGCCCTGAGATGATTGACGTGAGGCACTTCGTATTTGCTTTCTATAGACTACAAAGGAAAAAAGAATAGAAAAAGAATTTTCGTCCAGGACATGATAACTTGGTTTGGTCAGCATCAAAATTCTTGCGCTGAAGCAAAACCTTTAGGCCATAAGACAAAACTCCTTGACCAATCTCAAATTCCAGCCGATTCAGAAGAAAAGCACTGACATATAACCCTCTTTACGTTACGCAATATTCGTAGAATAAAAAAAGAGTGAAATGTATCCCCACAAAATCTGAAAGCATTCCCTGTTTGAGACATTTACTGTTGACTTTTTGTTATTGTTGTCTCGAATGTGGACTGAATCTTTACCCGCCACTATAATATCACGACCACCTTTTATTTTAACATGTACTCTATTTCGTTCAATTGAAGAAATGTGAAATACACTCTTATTTAGTACATGTCAAAGAACAAATTCACCTAAACTAGAGACAAACATATGGGACACAAGTCACTAACATTTGTGCGTTATATCCTGATTGTGAAAGGAAATGAGTGAGCAACATTATACACAAATCTTGCTAGCAAACATGCTTTCACGTGGAAAGAAAATAAAAAAGCGAGCCGTCATTAAACTTCATTCGTCTAAGATGGAGGATGAAATACAGAGTTTGACATCAGTTCAATATGGGCACAAATCTCCTCAAGAGGAATATAAATCAACCTCTGTCTTCCCGGAGTATGGAGACATCACGAATGGCAGCAAAAATTCCAGGAGTGAAAACATATACACCGCAGTTTATCAAATCACTCACCTGCACTAAAGCAGAACATAAGGAAATGCAACAGGAACAAGGAAGTTCAAATTAATCATATAGCGTATCTTGAACATAATTGCAAACTAATTGATCTGTAATTTACATACAAAAGTCTCAGGTTTCTCCGTGTAATGCAAAAGTTCATTGGTGATTGGATCTGCAACCAACTCACCAAACTGGTTAGCTGATTCAGCAGAAACCTGCAAAAGAAGTGTAACAGAAGCTGAGCACATGAGGACCAAAGAGTAGTCTAAACATTAATTGGAAAAGAATTTCTGGCATAAATCTTCAAGGCTTATGAACTCGTGAATGAAAGCTGACCTTGATTACTAACAGTGTGCCCATCCCACCGTACCTTCTATGGGCATCTGCAAATAGAAAGACAAATAAAAGCAATTAAAATTCTTTACATAATCAGCACATGAGTTAGCAAATATTGATCTTGTTTAACTATTAGAAAAAAATCAATAAGTTAGAAACTCGTTATTATTAAAGAAGAAAAAGAAGAGTATGCCAAGAAACAAGACGAGACATGCAATTCTGAGAAATATGTTGTAAGGCTTACGGAGCATGTCTGGCAGTGGAAAACTGCAACATACATCGCAGTTCAGCACAATAATATGAGACTGCAAGGAAAAAGAAATGTATGAGAATGCTAAAATTACTTGAGGTTTGAGTTAGCTAATTCGTTGTCCATATCATACTCTCTTGAACATTTACGTGTTTTTTTTAATCATTTTTCTCATACAAGTGGTCGGTTAGAATTTTCATTTAGTTCCCATTTAGTTCCAAGGAAAATAAATATGACAAGCACTAACACCTTCAACAAATCAGATTAAGAGCAGCACAACAGAAAAGCAAAGAGGGGAACATTCTTACCGGGACATCTTCCATTATCAGATCTCTGAAGTAGTACAGGGCACCAGCTGATCCATGGAGTTTATCTTCTCTCAAGTACCTAGAGCAGCACAAGAAACAAGAACCAACTTTCAGATCCAGCACTTTAACACTTCCACAAATTTTGAAGAATACTAGGATTACATTTAAGTAGAATTCAGAATCCTAGTCACCTCACTGGGACTTTAAGCTCATTAGAGATCGAAGAGACATATAATGCGAATTCTCGTTCCTCGTACAATCCAACAAGAAAAACTTGTGCCAAATTGGGTATCTGCAAAAGAGTGATCAACAAAACCAACTGCAATGAGACCTAATCGCTTAGAATCAAATCTGATATTAGAATTTTCTCCCATCATCAATTTTATGCATTGATTTGAATACAAGGTTTGGTTTGTTTTGGTGCGGTGAAGCATGAATATACTGAAAGTGAGAAACAAATAGGGCCCGTTTGGATAGCTATGGATATCAGATCAAGGGATTTCACATTGTTGTTCATACGAATTGCTTAAATTTGTGTCTGATAGCTTCCGTAGAGATTTCAAATTTGAGTTTGAGATCTCCACCATGTGACAGGAGTAAATTGAAGTTTCATGCTAATGAATGTAGTTATATAACAAGCCCCCAATACACTTGCATCCCTTCTACTTCTAATACATCTACCACTTCAGTTTCACAAGCTACTAATAACTAAAGTTCTTACGTTATTGTTAGTTGAATATCAAACTCACTTGATTCGAAATCCATAGCATTCCAACCGGAACTTTCAACTCGACATTTTTCAATATAGTTGGGATTGTGGATCCAAAAGAAATAAAAAAGTGAAACAATAAATTAGGAATTGATGAAGATTAAGGCATTACCCTTCTACAAGCCGAAATGGGGTGGTGAATCATTGGGTGACCGGCTAAAGGGAACAGAGGCTTCGGATTAGTAAACGAGACCGGTCTAAATTGAGTACCTGTATACAAATTTACACATAGTACCATGACAGTTAACAGAAAGAATGCACGAGATGTAAGAGAAATTCAAATCTGTCCATTGAAATACTAATTTTTTGGTCTGAAAGAAGAAAAATACAACCTTTGGTGGGTCCACCGACCATGATCACAGCAACCACCTTCTCTTCTGAGCTTCCCATTTCGAAAACACCCAGAAAAGAATACACCCAAAGTCTGTAACTCAAAAAGAAGACACCCAGAACTCTGAATTCTCAAATCCCTTTAATCTGAAAAACGCCTTCACAAAGCAAGAAGAAACCCAACTGGTGTGTGTGTGTAGGGAAGTTGCGTGAATACTGAGAGAGTGGAACGCGGGTGCTTCGGATCGAGAAAGAGAGACGTATAATGAGGAAAATTGGAGTCAAATCACAGTCACGGTTACAGGTGACGGCCTCTTCTTTCTATGCATTTACTAGTTGAAGTACTCGTTTGGGAAGAGAGAAACTGCGAAGGGTATATTCGCGTCTGACATAGCGGAACAAAACGGCGTCGTCTGGTAGGAGACCTTCTTCTACGAATACCATGTCAAGGGCAAAAGTATTACCGAAAATATCGAACTCATCGAAATATAGTTTGGTCGGTCGAGAGTAGGTGTCGGTTTGTTTTGATTTAACTGTACATATTTTTTTAATTTTTTAATTCGATTTGGCATTTTTTTTTGTTCTAATTGAACAAAATTTACAATACACATAGTAAGAAAATTAGTTTCATAGGATGGTATAAATTTTAGTTGTTCAATTTTATAAGATAGAAAAAAAATTAATTGATAAAAATTTGACCCTAGAGGCAACCAAATTTTATGAAATTATTTCGGTCTATTTTCGGCGAATTGTGGACCATGGACTATCAATGTGGATTGTAATCGAATTAGGCTCATTTTTCGATCAACTCGACTATCCTGATAACTGATCTCACCCAAAAAATAGTCTTAAATACCCTCAGACTTTGGCTCTTTCAATTTCGACTTATTTTGCTTAATAATTTTAGATCAATCCGAGCATACAATATTACACTCGGCTTGAAAAAACTCTTGAATATAAGAATACTAGTGATTATATTGTGAAGTGAGTCCCACTTTCTAAAAATACCTTGGCTTAAGACCAAGACCATTTAATTTAACAACCGAACTGAAGAAAAATGTAATTTAACTTCCAGATGACACATTCCTATTAAGCCATTATTCCTATTAATAGTTCTTTGCTAGTCTTCTTATGAGTTTAGAACTCTTCCAATCTAAATTGGGACCACATTGAGATCCCTGGAGCTAATTTGTAAGCTCCCCGGCTCGTTGTCCTCAAGGCTTCTCTAGGACCAAGCAGCTGAAGAAGGCCGAGGAGAGGAGACCATGCATGGCCAAATCTGCTCAGCCAGTGATTCTATGCCCGTCAACAGATTTTGTATGGATGCGAGTCTTGAATATTTCTTGAGTTTCTTGAACACTATACGATCTCGATCTCGATCTCAATCATCAACCTCATTTAGTTCAAATAAATATAACTATACAAGGAACATTACTATGGTGGAACTTTTTCTCTGATTGAAGTCAGTTTCAAAATCACAATAAGTCTATCTTTACCATACAATTAGGTGCAGCCTCAAATAAAGCCCCAAAAGAACACAGAAATGCTAGAAGATTAAACCATATAAGATTAAACAGTCAAAATCCAGAATGAATCTTCTCCCTGCCTATTTGTTTTCTTCTTCCTCGTATTACAATATTCTCAGCAAGAATTCGATACTCAAAACCTAACTACATCACTGATAAATGCAGAAAAACGGAAGCAAACCCGTACAAGTAGTAAAAGCCACCACCTTTTTCTTGTAGACATCCTCCTGCTGATCCAAGAAGAACTACCATCTAACAACAATTACAGGGGTGATACATATCGATGATTCACGAGTCCATTCCATGTATCAACAGCCCTTCTAAATCCATCTGAATTCAAGTACAACCACGGTAATCTCGCGGAGCAGTTAAAACTCAGCACTGTATAATTTCTAACGTTCTTGTAGCAGTTCATTATAATCGTATCCAATTCTTAAAGATGATGAGCTATTTTGCTACATCCAAACATTTCAAGAAGGTGAAAAACTAAGAACCCAATCCCTTATCTACCCTTGACACATTCAACCTGCACTGTCAAATCCTTGATTCCAGCATCATGTAGTATATCCGAAACCCGTGCCTTTGCATTGGCCTTGTCTGCCTCTGTCGAGACATGAAGATGAAGGGTGCCCACAACATCTGTGTTTGTGAAACTCCAGATGTGCAAATTCTGAATGCCACTTACTCCCTTCATCTTCACAATATCATTTACAGCTTCCCTGAGATCTTGCTCATGAGCCCTAGGAACTCTTTGAAGCAAAACTTCTGCAGAGTTCCTGAGCAGAGAGATCACAGAAGCTACAATTAGCACTGAGATAAATATTGAGCAGATGGGGTCTGCGACAAGCCATCCCTTGTACTTGATTAAAAGTGTTGAAACAACAACACCAACACTTCCCATGGTGTCCGCCAAAACGTGTAAGAAAATGCCTTCCATGTTGTGGTCAATGTGGCGGTGTTGCTTTTTTTCTCTGTGAGATGGTTGTACTATATGTTCGGAAACTCTGGTACCAACATGACTGAGAAGACTCCCTTGAACACGAGAATCTCCCCCTGAATGATCTTCAGCAGAATAACTGTTGAAGCTTGTAGAAGAATTAAGGGCGGTGCCTCCATGTAGATGCTCGTGGGCATGCTCGTGATGATGATGCTCATGGTGGTCATCATCGTGAACATGGTGAGGCTCGTGGCTATGCCCGTGATGATGATTCTCATGGTGGCCATGGTCATGAACATGGTGATACTCGTGGCTATGCCCGGGATGATGATGCTCATGGTGGCCATGGTCGTGAACATGGTGACGCTCATGGCTATGGCTAGGATGATGATGCTCATGGTGGCCGTGGTCGTGATTGTCATGACAATGGGAACTGGCACTACAAGTTTTGTGGTTTTTGGTATGATCAGCACCATGATTGTGATTGCAATCATGGTCATCATGAGCGCCCTTGCACAAGTCATGGGCAGGACTTGATTGTTCATGGCTGTCATGGGAGACAACATTACATTCATGATGAGCTTTATGATCATGTCCACAGTCATCATGTGAATGATGGCACTTGTGCGAGTGGGAGTCAGAATGGGAGTGTGAATGTGTACATGATCCCGTTCCACCGTGGGCATGATGATGCTCTTCGTGAAAGAAGATCAAACCAACCACATTGACAAGAAGCCCTCCAATAGAAACTGTTAACAGACTATTAGTTGAGATTTCCTGGGGGTCCAATATCCTCTCAAATGACTCCAGAACTATTAGGGCTCCAACAAGAACCAAGAAAACAGCATTGACATATCCCGATAGAACCTCAAATCTCCCGCGACCATAATTGAATTGACTGTTTGCTGGTAGCCTTGCAATATATGATGCATACAATCCGATTGCAAGAGCTGCACAATCGAATAACATGTGACAGGCGTCTGATATCAGCCCCAGACTGTTACTCATAAACCCAGCAACAAATTCCACAACCATGTAACCCATGTTGAGCAAAAGGAAAAGTGCAATCTTACGGGACTTTCTTTCACTCAGAACATGGCGGATAGGCTTCATGATTAAGGTAGTAAATGATTCTGAAGATTCCACACCCAATTCCACATATTTTGAATAAACAGGATCCAATTCTCTAACAGCAATCCCAAGCAATAAACCACATATCAACAATCCCCAAAGTGAAAGCTCCGGAAAATAGAACAGTTCCAAAAGAAGAGTACATACGAAGGTGACAAGAAATTCCCTCTGAAAATCTTTGGAATTGAATAACTTCTCGTCGCTGAAATTCTCACTCAAAAGTACCCCAAACACAACAGTATTAGCCAAAGGCCAACCTAAACTTCCGAGGGAAATACTGTCTCCATCCGCTTCAAACAAAAACATACTGATGACAGCAGGAATGAAAAGCACAACTGTTGTGAAAAACAGCGAAATCAACCGTACCCGTTTCCGACCCAATTCCCTGATACTTCCCCAATTCATTGAAACACGCTCATAACAACCCAAGAACCCACATAGAAATGGCAGCAACATCGGCCAAATCCTAACACAATTCTGACTTTGGACCAATTGAAACCCTAATTTGGAAACATTTACAGCAGATAATGGAAAACATTCGACACGATCCCAACTAATAGATAATAAAAACAGCCCAACAAACAATGCAAAAAACCCACCAACCTTAGACGATCCAATTCGATCTGAATTACGATTTCGGCCCTCAGCGAAGAACCGGGCCGCCACATTTCCTGACAATTCGGCTAGAATCATTGCGGCAGTGCCGCAGTAGCGAAGGGCTTGGAATCGGAGGAGAAAGACAGTAGCAAGGAGGATAGATTTGGAAACAAGAATCTTGTGCTGGGTTTGGGTAATTAAGGTGAGAGAGAAAATGGGCTGGTTCTGCTTTTGTCTGAAAGGGTCTTTAGACGAAGGAGTGAAGAGAGAGAAGGACAGGGTGAGGAGGAAAGAGAGGAGAGAGACGAGGAAGGAGAAGGGGAAGATAGAGAAAGAGGAAGGGGACGAACGGAGGAAGGGGAGGAGGGAGTAAAGGGAGCGGAGAGAGAAGAGGAGCAGGAAGAGGAAGGAAAGAGAGGTTTTCTTCGTGGGTTGTGATTTGGGGAGGAGGGAGAGGCGGTGTTTGGACGGGGTGGGGGTTGGGGTTGATGGAAGGTAGGGGTAGAAAGGGTAGGGTCTCGGGGTAGTGGTGGTGCTGGTGACCGTGGCGCGTTGAGGGAGTGAGAGGCGGTGAGGACGATGATGGTGGTGGTGGTGGTCGTCGGCCATGGCTGCTGCTGGTGGAGGGGTTAGGCGGAATCTACGATTGATGAGTTTGTGACTCAATTGCCTCGAACCCACTTGGATCAAAAGGACAAGGACTTGCTGACTCTACTCCCTGCCTTGGTTCCAAGTCTACGGGACCTTTTCATAGGAAAAAGTCCATGGATTCAACCGTTACATACGAGTTCATAATCTGACATTTCAATGATCCTTCCTTCTAGACTGAACTCCGGATTCGGATATTGTAAGTTTATCCATATTTTAATTAATTTTTAACGATTCGATTCAAAAATTTAATGACGGATGGGTTAATTTAAAACTGAAATGAACTCTCCGGAATGAAAAAAAATTCAACCGATCAAAAAAATTGAACAAAATTTTCAAGATACATTAGTGTAAATTCTATTTTGATCTGTTTTGATTTTTTGTCAGAAAAAAATTTGATTTTCAGTTTAGCCCCAATTCTATATGGAGGCTTTTTATGCTTTATTTTTTTTAGTGGTCTAGTGAGCTCTGAGAGAATTTTTGGCAATTGAACCCTTCAATAGTAAGATTTATGAACACGACCACGAACATGGTCCAAATATTAGCCCAGACCATTTGAAGCCCCACTTGTGATGGGCCCAAATAATTTTTAAGTCTAGTCTTGAATCTTCGAATTATACGACCGGATCAAACTATCTTGGACCGATTTCAGTTCTTAATTTATTCTAATCAGTTTCCGTCTCTTAAATTTTCTCTCTGAACCGATCGATTTAGTCTGACGTACATGCAAAAATCGATCGAACCAAACCGATTTCAATCTCTATAGAACTTAGAAAGTTTCTAACTTAGATAGAAAAAGGAGATGTTGATAACTATCCTCTAAACCAAGCAGATTAAGAGATGCTGTAGTGCACTTTTTTATAGTGCGGATAAAACGACATATTTTTGTC
>JABCMJ010006335.1:7971-47744 GCA_014822125.1 Arbutus unedo
GAGAGGAGACAGAGACACAAGATGACAAGATTTGATGACTGCACATTGCCACCTGACAATATCAGGTCGTGACAGGTCAACCATGATCTTTGCATCTCTCTGAAGTGGCCAATGCAGTTCAACAAAGACAAATCACAACCTCCACTAGCTCTAAGATATTCGACAACTGAAGTCATGGCACCTGTCCATATTTGGGTGGGTGTCCTAGATTATATCGGCTTAGTGCCACACTATATAGATGGCCATAGATGACACACAATAAGCCATATGCTAACTCGCTGCAGCTCTCGGTCTCTCTATGTTTGTTG
Source organism: Arbutus unedo (assembly GCA_014822125.1). Lineage (NCBI taxonomy): Eukaryota > Viridiplantae > Streptophyta > Magnoliopsida > Ericales > Ericaceae > Arbutus > Arbutus unedo. The sequence continues at coordinate 8,280 of JABCMJ010006335.1, forward strand.
CACCTTCGTCCTCACCATTGGTCCTACACCATCAAGTGTCCCGTCTTCTTGAACCTTCCTGTCACGGTCATCTGCGTGTGTGTGTGGATATAATTAGAACAAGCTTGTCAACTTAAGGAGCAAAAATCTATGCCTGATCGTAAAGATGAATAAGACGCTTTTCACCGGATACGATTACTCTACTACTTTCACACTTGTGTGAACAATTGCCTTTCTGTGAATATTATTTTGTGATTACTGCCTCGCATCATTCATGAGAAACTATAACTTAATAAATAATAACCAATAGAATTGTCATTTGGCAATCAATGTGGAATAGGAAAAACTTCGCTAGCAATGTAACTTCTCTTTTCCTCAAGTCAATTCAACAGATACAGAGGCCCAACGTAAGTCTCAAGGTAGAACTACTTTCTTTCTTTAGTTCATTTTTCTAATCTTGGTCCCAGTTTTGCCTAAAGCTCATGAGTACTTATTCCATGCCTGATTTCAAGATGCCAAATGCAGCATAAGGATTTTAGACGAGTAAATGGAACAGAATTAGATACCGAAGTGCCCATACAAGACTGCATTTGGTAAGTAATAACATAACAGGATGTTTTCACCATATTTGTTTTTTGAAATCTCTGAGCCATGACTGTGATGTAGCTTTTCAAAATAGAGGAAACCGTTAGGTTTCTGGCAGTATAAGGCTTCTGAGAGTATGAAAACTAACCAAACTGTTCAAATTCTGAGACCCGTGCATTATTTAAGTAGCTAGGTTCGACAAGGAATCCAGCTCTACCATTCCAAACAACCTAACAGTGGCCATGTTAGTCAGCAAGACACCAATATTTCTTTACTCTTTTTTGACAGAACAATATGGGACCTCCAACTAAATATTTCCATACTATCATGTGCCATTAGCAAAATTCCCACAATGGAGGCTTTAATTTGCAACAACTCTGCGTGTTCTACAAATTACCTTTTCTTGAAGTAAGTTGCCAAAACAACATGCATCAACAACCCATTATGAACACGTTTTTAGTGATAATAACTGCGAAAGAAGTTGTGGACTATCCACCAAATGCTCTACGAAATATTTCGTTGGCACTCGCTCGGTTATCTAGTCAATGTGTGTGAGGGAGAGAGAGAGAACCTTGGCATGGTTCCAAGTGTTGGAGACAGTGAGAGGGCCGTGTTGCTTGATAACATGGTATAGAGCTTCGGCTAATGAAGAGGCCTCTTGATGGGGTACCTTCGGGTTGATCTTCCTCAGATTCGGTGCACGTTTCCCAGAGAAGTACCTCACAAAGGCTGTTTTGGCTCCTCCAGTTGCACCACCCAACCACATCTCTCGTTCCCCTAACCCCTAATCCCTTTGCCTCTCTCTCCCTCTCTCTGCACGATCAGCTTGTGACCGCTGCTCCTTTCTCCGTCAACTGAACTGACGACCGCCCTTCAAACAGAAACCCTTCTGAAACGTCAGCTCATTTTCTTCTCTATCCATAAACTACACTGACCTCCTTAAGCTTCTGACAAATACACTTACAGATCGCATTATTTGTTTGTTAATGTAAAGGTCCCAGACCAATTTAAGCTTGTTCAAGCCAATTTAATTACTAAGCTTTACCTGTGATTTTCATGAACTGGACTATGTTTGGAATCTTGATACGTGGATATAAAATTAATAAAAAAAAAAGAAAAGAAAAATATCATAGCACTAGAATGAATGATTTGCTACTACTAATTTTTTTCTTGACGGTAAGACTTGTTTGATAAAAGGTTTCAAAATTATAGAATTCATAAAAAAATGGTGAAATTAGGTTTGAATTAATAATATCAAGGGATTATCAATATCATATTTGAAATCCAGAACCATTTTTGTTTAGGACTTGAGATTGGACTAATAGTCCATGGAATGTATTTGTTTGTAAGAGGGAAGATGAGATTAAAAATAATTATTTCTAATTTTGCCCTTTCAATTTTTATTGTGTTTTTTAATTGACCACTTACAAAGGTTGATTTTGTGACTCTAATTTTTTTCAAGACTTAAATTTAACAGTTATGATCAGCAAATTTATTTTCTATTTTACTTCAAAATTTTCATGAAACAAAAAAAATTATAAAACTTAAAAAATCACATAGTAAATTAGAAAGACATAAACACCTAATTACACAAAATATTATTTAGAGACACAAATGATTCTAACGAGCAATGATTACAGAGACACAAATGAATTCTTGTTAACTTACTGTTAATTATTGAGACACAGCCTTAATATCTCTCCATATCAATTATCCAAACACAGCCATCAGATTTGTTATGTTATTTCCATAGGAAGCAAGATTAGCAACCACACAATCAAATCTTTTTCAACATTTACAAGTGGGTGAGCTTGAGATTTTCCACATCTCTCATTTTTTCGGATCAACTCTCGATTAATTCTTAATTTTTCGGTGGCAACAACTATGAACTATATATCTATATCTATATACACGCACATCCATAATCATGCTTTGTATTGTTCATAAAATTCTTGCCAATTAGAAAACAAAAAGAGATGGCTGTTGGGGGAATCTAGATTTGGAAGAATTTTTACGAATTATCAAATCATGACGATAAATAGATTAAAAAGTTCAGCCCTGAAACAAAACAAAGAAAAGTCAGTGGTGGGGAAACTAAGGCCTAGCTTGCTTACTAAAATTCAACAAAGACTCAGATTATAGCATATACTGCTCTGGATCGAAAGTTATTGGGGAAGGTAAATATAAGTTTCTCAATGAGTTGTAAACCAAAGAAAATTGCTATAATTTTTCAACGAGTTCGATTTATAATACACAAAGGAAAGGCAAATTCTACTTCCTACTTTCTAGTCAATCAAACCCAATATAGTCATCATTTTCATGCCGAATACTAAAGCTAAACTAACAGAAAAATAGATAGAGATGTAAACTAATCAGAGGTCCGCATGGGTTCATCAATCAGACCCCAGATGAAGAAAATAGTTTACATCGATCTAATAATCACCCAGAATGAAGAAAACCCAGTACGCTCTAATAAACACCCAGAACGAATAAAATAGTTTCCCCCAACCTCAGACACAGTCGTGATATGCTGTAAAAGAATGATTAGGTTAGGTTAAGGGCAAACTAGTAATAAAATTAAATAATTTAGGGACTATTTGGTCATTGCCCAACGAACAATTCCGAACTTGACTACCAAAGACGCCTCCCCTAGGCCTTTACAAATCCCCGGACTTGTAGTCCGTTGGGTTTCATAATATCACTCAAATTGTGTAAACTAAACAGTCTCTTAATGAGCTTACCGAATCAGCAATTCAATTTTATGAACAGCTGAAAGGTTCAACAAACAGTACCTAAGTAAATAGGATTTTGGTATTTTGAGTTGTCATGACAAATAACATAATTATTTGCCTGTATGTTGTGAGAGCGAGAGATTAATTTTACAATTGGAAGTGAATTCACTCTTCAATATGGAGGGAGGGTTATTCTGAAATATTATACAATATACGATGAGATAAAAATTCTTCATTTTGGAAAAAAAATGAAGAGGCTTATTTAGGTGATCGTCAAGCTAATTTGGGTGTTAAGCTGCGTTCGGAACAATTGAGATATTCTTTTGTCGACGAATGATTGTCTAACGAGAGCATGTCAATAATTTTTTATGCCTTTGAATCTTCATCGATTTTTTATTAACACTCTATATATTTTGTATGAGTATATTTTATAACCTACAGTAAACCCCCGCCTCTAAACACATGTATATTTAAAATCGTTTAATGCACGTGAGACATCTAAAATAGTGTATATCTCATATGTATTGGATAATTTCGAATTTTTGTGTTTGAATTTGTATACAAGAGAGTTTGTTCTTAAACTTGCTCATATGCGAAACTAATTGCCTTACCTTCTAGTATCCGCCACATTTTCGATACAAACTACGAGGGAACGAAGCTAGTTTTCTTTTATCTATCTTCTTGTTATTTTGACGCTCATTATTTTTAAAGAAAATAATTATGAAATTTTGATTGCGAAAGCGTGGAGATGGTGTCTATTCACATATAACAATCCCTCAATCAAGACTTTTCTCATTTAGTGTACCCTGTCACCTTGAGATAATTTTGGGCACGTATTTTAGTAGGATGACTAAGGGTATTTTTGGCACGTAGTTATTGTTGAATTCATAAATTATGATGGTCAAATTAGGATTTAAATTTTATTTTTTACCAAATTTAATGAAATAATTTGTTTGACTTTTAAAACATAATGACGAAAATAACTCTAAAAGTGTTTAACATTTAAATTAAATTATTAGATTATTAGATGACATTTTCGTTGTCTGTCACTGAACCAAACATATACCACCCCAGAATTAAAAAAAATATTGGCTTCTCCCGAAATAAGTTGGTCTAAATTAGCAGCAAAAATAAACATGAAATAAGGAAATAAGCCAATAACCCCTTATTTGCTTAAAAATAAATAAGTTTTGTTTTTATTTAATTTTTTTTTGTATTTATTATTTTTACCTTAATTTTTTTTATTATTGATCCGTCTTGATGAGACAAATTTAAAAAGTATAAAATTATATTCAAAAATTAAAAAAAAATCACTAAATATGACGAATAAACATATACATTTTTTTTGATTATTTTTGTCTTTTTTAATTTTTTTTTCAAATTTAGTTTATTATTTATAATTTTTTTGAAATCTCTCGTTGAGACGAACTAATAGACCACAAAAAATTGATGAAAAAATAAAAAAATACAAAAAAAAATCACACGAGGACGAAATAATAATCAAATAATAAAATTAGGCCAAATTTAAAGCGGGATCATCCTCCTTATCCGAGGATTAGTGTAGGGATGACAACGAGACGGAGCAGGGCGGTTAATAACTGTACCCCATTCGCGAATATTATATTTTACCCGCAACTGTCCCGATAACCAAACGGGGGAGAAAAAATACTCCATAACCAAACCATTCGATTCGGAAAATACCTAAACTGTAATTAAAATAGGAAAAAACTGACAAACTACAAGATATGTACAAAAAACAGCATATCCCATTAGATAAACGATTGTCGATCGCAGTGGGTGAGTGGAGAATCAGGTATTTTAACTTTCAAGTCCTAATTTCTTAAATCTCATTGTGTCATTTATATTTAGGGTTAAGAATTATAATTATATATGTATATATAAGGATGGTTTCATGGACCAACAATTTTTTAGACTAATATTAGACCAACATCTAAATTATTCATTCCCGATTAAATTTTAATGATCCGAACCGTTAAATGTGTTTTAAACATGTTTTTAAGACTATCCGCGAGAAATCAGTTCAAAATATTATCGGAAAGGGGTTGATCTAAGCAGTGATTCAAAAATGCTGATAGGAACTATTTTATGAGCCATTGTTTGGATCAAACCCTTTCCGATAATATTTTGAGCTGATTTTTCGCGTGTATCCTTAAAAATATATTTTAAATACATTGAACGGTTTGGACCGTTAAAATTTAATCAGAATAAAGAATTTAAATGTAAGTCTAATATTGATCTTAAAAAAGTATTGTCTTTTTAATCTTTCTCTTTATCTATATATATATATATAAGTATAAAACGACGTTATTTTAATTTTAATTGGATTCAGAGAATGATTCGGTTCAATTATTAATCCAAACTATAATCTAATTATACCCAAATAGATATTTATCAATTCTTACTATACCCATCTCTCTCCGGACAAAATACAGTTACGATTTCAAAAAAATTAAGCAGACGGATTCGGTTACAGTTCAAATAACCCTATTAGTGCGGTCATAATTACTAACATAGGATCGGGCGGTAAATAACGCTGCAACTGTTCATTCGCATGTTGTGACGTGGGTAAACACGAGGATTTTGGGGGAGGAGCGCGAATCTTTCTCAGGCGCGGCATCACAGTTGGATTCGATCTGAAAAATGCGCGGCATCACAGTTTGATTCGAGCTGAAAACACTTATACTCCGACAAAGCTTATACTCTTACGAAACGAGTGATTTGCTCTCTCAGCAAGATGTTTTTGCCTCTCCTCCCAAGGCCAAGCGAAATCACAGTTGCTCTTGCGTTATCGATCTATGCCACCCGAGAGTTCTCGAGTGGCCAACAGTAACCACCGAAAGAGTGGGAGGAGCTCACAACTGCTTGTTGTTGGTCGGGTGTTCTAAGGGAACTTTCCGGGGGGAACTCCTATATGGCTGCATCGTCTTCATCGTCTTCATTCTCGTCGTCGGTTGGGTCATGGAGGACGGCGTTCTTGACCCTCCGGGACGAAACCCTTAATTCTCCGCCTTGCACCACCGTTATCCACCTCCTCAACCACCTGATATTCTCCCACTTCGAGGCTTTGATCGCCGTGGCTACCGACATGCCGTCTCACGAGGTAGTTCGCCCATCTTATTTCTAGTCACTGTATTCTGAATTGGGCGTCTGAAATTCAGGGTTTGTTCTGCAATGCTGGCACTCTTCCCGGTTCGTATTTTACGTATTTGGGGATTTTTAGGTAACGTCCGACTTGATGTTTCTGATGGAACTGGCTCGGGCTGCTGCTGATTCTTCAGGCGTAGATGACATGACTCATACCTTTGCGCAATTATCCCACCTGGTATCTCTGCTCCTTTGTTCCTAAACTTTCATTTTCCGCTGCATTTGATTGCTACTGCCTATATGAATCCATTATCATACCCAGTTATCATAATTTGGTGAACCGATATAATTGAGATGAAACAGCTTGCTCCTGAATGATATACAGGAACAAACTTGGACTGGGGTGAGGACTCTGTTGGAGTTGGTTAGGTACTCGCAGTTAAGTAACGTTATGATCACACATTTGCCACGTTTAAGGATGACTCGTCTTCTTAAAATTATACTAAGAAATTGGGCACCAGGTTTTTTTGAGTCCTCCCCTGGTACCTCTTAACTCGATGCGTGTCTTGTTCCACCACTTGTGTGTATATTCAACTATTATCAGTTGAATATTATACGTGTCTTCTTCTCAGAGACCTGGCTATGTTGCTTGCCAAAGTAATCCGATGTTTGGATGTTAAATCAATTTGTGGTCTCAACTAGTCTCTTACCTAATGTTTGACAAGTATAGCCAGGTAGTAGCAGCGTGAAACTTAAAGCAAACAATGTCATGTCAATCTAGTCCATGTAACAATGCTTTACCATTAAATGTTTGCGGGAAAACATTTTTGAATAATGGAATTCTGAAAATATTCTTTCACTTTTTGAGTATTTTTCTTGAACTGAAATGGTACGTCGTGATATGGGGGAAGGAATAGTAAGTAGTTGTGGCCTCTCAATCTAAAACAGAATGGTACTTAAAAAAATGGGCAATCATAACTGTGTTGGAGGTAATAGTTTGGAATTTTTATTTGTATTTTGAACTTCATCCCGAATGAATAGTCATGCGTGCATTTGTTTTGAAGAGGAAACGACAAGTTTTCAGTTAGAATGTTTGTTTGGGTGTCGTTGAGGAGGCTCAACTTGTTGATAAACATTGCTTGTTGCAGATCTATAATGTTACCCATCGTGTATCCCTTGACATAAATTCATCTTCTTGGGCTCTCATGCTCAAGTCCTTTGGAAGGATGGTGGAGACCATTCTGGAGAAAGCTGGTAGAAAGAGGGTTTTGGAAGGGAATGTTGTAGCTAAAGCTATAGGACAATGTTTAGAGACTATGAGGTCAGTTGTGTTATTTTCTTCTTGAATATTTGCATCTCATGTTTTTCCTCCATGTTAAAACAGTTTCTCTGCTGTCATTTTGTCCCCCATGATATCATTGAAAATAGTGGCCAACTGTCCAAGTTGACGTTTTATCCCAAGGGAAATCTTGGTATGTTGAAATCCCAGATTCTTGATTTGCTACAGTTGTTGACCTAATGGCCTTTCAGAAGCTGGTATCGGCCTTGAGGTGCCACCTTGCGTTTGTCCTTGTACTCTCAATAGCCAAGCCAGTGGAGACACCCGCACAAATAAGGTTCTTGAACCTAATACGGAGGAGTCATTACAGAATGGCTCAGGTCACATTAATGAAAAGCGGTACTACAAAATACCCTGTTTTGTGGGCCATTTGACGTTGGGCGTAGGACCTAAGGGCCCACCTGGGTCTTTGGTTTCTGTAAGCATCCCAAGCCTCCAAGTTGGGATGTCGGTACAGGGACATAGGGATCAGACTGGTGGCTAGAATCAAAGCTAGTTGAGGCGGCACTCAGTCCATGGAAGACTGGGGCTGCTGTATTCATCTTGGCTGGGGAGGGAGGGAAAGGAAGACTAATATTACTGCATGACATGTCATTGGGCAGCCTACAATTGGATGAATCTGTGTAGATAGCACCAAGCCCAACCATGCAGTTTAAAATGCCTCAGTGCTGCAGATTGGCTGAGTTTTTGTTTGTTCTGGAACTTACGAGTCTTTAAGCTGTGCAACAGTGCAGTCCTCCACGTCAGTATGTAAGGGTGCATCACTACACTTTGATGTGCTAATGCTACTGGCTATCCACTGTTGCACTTAAAATCTCTTCCTTGGGTCCTGCTTTCTCTTGGTCCTTTTATGAACAGCTCAAGTCTCATATTGTTCCCATTCTCTGGCCCTACTGTTTATTCAAGATAGCTTCATTCAAGTAGGCAACCCAACCACAAGAATAAAAGTCTACATGATTGTGCTGACATTTAGTTTTGATTTGGATCTTGTGAATATTTTTTGGGTTAAGATCTACTGAGTTTTTTCCTGTTACTGTTTGTCATCTCATTTACAGTTGCTTGTGCCTGAGCTTTCATGGTCGTTAAATTAATCACACCCACCATTTGTCGCTGCAAATAGAAATTCATGCTGTGACCTTTTTGTTCCAGATGTCTTGTAAGTGTCTACAAGAGACAATGTTCACCATCAGAAAATACGGAACTATTAAATTTCCTCATCAGCGTAGTGGCATATTCTCATGCCGAGTTAACTTGCTCATCTTCATCAAGTGGCGGCAACAGATACACTGGTGAATTCGGGAAGGTAATGCCTGGGTGCAGCAGTTTATGGGAAGTTCAAACTGCCACCTTCACTATGATTGGTGAAGTACTATCAAGAGTTGGGTCTATTCTTTCAGTAGACATTTGGCAATCTATAGTTCAGGTGAGCTAATTCCTTTGCGTAGCCAACTGAATCTACTAACTTTTGCTGACTTCTTCTTGTTTGCTCAAATAGGTTCTTAAAAAAGTGATGGATCTATTGGCATCTAAGAATTTTCTTGTGGAAGATAATATTATGGCCAGGTATCCTCCTTTCCCTCGCCTATCCTCATGAAGTCTACCTCATGCAAACATTTCAGTTGTGAAACTTCTGATGTGATTTGGCGGGGCTTCTGCTCTGCAGGTTTTATACTTCACTTCTGCATTGCTTGCACTTGGTTCTTATGGATCCTAAGGCACCGCTTTCAGACTATGTAAGTAGTGCATCATGTTCGCTTAAACACATACTGTTATGTGGTTTAAGATCAACTAGCTGTTTAATAACTGTAATTATTATGTTTTTGTTGCTTAAGCTACACAATAATTTTGAAGGTGGCGGGTTTTGTAGCAGCACTAAGGATGTTCTTCATCTATGGCACTGCTAGCAGATCTCAATTTGCTTATCCATTGGTTGGTCACAAGAAGGGAATACGGTCTACGAGCCTTAAGATAGACTCGGAGGAATCTTGTAAATCAGGGTCCGGTCCATATAGGCCACCACATAGGCGCAAACATGAATTGGCAAATCTGCAGCATCTAAAAGCTCAGGAATCTCTGTGTTTGGATGCTGACTATTCTACTTTGGATCATGCATCATCTGATTCAGATTACAGTGACAATGATGGATCAGCAAAAGATATGGACAATGTTTGCTGCTCCAAGGCCAGAGTTGCTGCTATTGTCTGCATTCAGGTACTTAATCACATTCCATTTCTCTAAGATTATTTCAGATCTTAGCGTTTTTCAGTTTTGACCAAATTGACAATTCACGACCTTAAGTAGGGGGCTTTGGGGGCAGTTTTCCATTGGTTCTTAGATAAAGTGGTATTTACATATTGATAGGAAGTTCTTCTGTATAGTTTTGTTATGTTTGTTAACCAGTTACAGGTTACTCATCTACATCTGTTACTTACAGAGAAGAAAGATCAAATGTTTGAGTTGTCGAGCTTTACCTCTTTCTTGTGGGCACTAGATGTGTTGTGTTTAGTTGCTGGAGATGAAATTCTTAGCATCAAGCTATCTTTGCTCACTGTGCTTTTAAGATTACCAATTTATTTGTAAAGTGATACTTTTGAACTATGGTTCAAAGCTGCAGCCACATTGGGATAACTTAGCTAAATGTGTGTTTAATCAGGATTTGATATGGTGCCACGTATCTGTTTAATTGGCTGTGTCTTTTGCAGGCTTGTTTTGGCTTGTACCGAGCATATTCGCTGATGTTGCATTTTGTCGTGGTACTGCTGTGGTCTCTACAATAACATGCTGAGATATTGTTGAGATAGAGCATCTCTTATTGGATGATTTGAGGATATCAATTTTAATTGATCACATTTAGTGAATTTTTTTATTGAACTATGAATTATTTAATTACCATTATTTTTTAGATTAAATTTCTTTACATATTTTGATGCTTTTTTTTACCGACATGGACAATATTAGGTAGTGAGCATTGTTTAAATTATGTCTTCCTTATGATTTGTAAGATTTTTTGGAAAAAAATCCCACATTTTAGATGTTTTAAGAGACATCTTTGGGTATCTCTTGGTAGGGGATGGATTCTGCAGAGTGAGGATATTCGAAGAGAATATGCTAGAGAGGTTAAAAACAACAAAATCTAGTTAGCCAAAGGAAAGGAAGAAGAAGTGGAAAGGGTGAAGGAGGAAGTGCACTAGGAAAAAGAGAAAATGACAGTTCTCTCTAACTCTGAAGTGGGCCTAGGAAGCTAGGTGGGGGACAAGTTATAGGGAGTGGACTAGAAAAAGGCCAGGAGAAAGTCTCTCTCTAGGATGCTCAAATATTTAGTCTAATAACCTCTAACTTGACATGGGGTGTCAAGTATATACAGGCACGCTAGGCCCATACTCTGGTACTAAGTGTCCTGATGTATACTTGACACGTGTCTCTTTTCCGAAATGTCTTACTGCAGTGGCCTTGTTTCCGTTACGACTCGCGGTTACGGTAGGTCCCGCGGCGACCCGTCCTCCTTTGAAGTCACAGATCCACTAGTCCGCTTTCTTTCTCGTGAGTAGGGTCGGGAGACCACACGCTTGGTCCCTCTCCAACTGTTGTCGTTCCCTTTTCGCGACCCATACGCCCGAGTCCTGCCATTGTAGCTCAGGTGAGTACGTGTCGGGATTGGTGTCCCGGACCTCGGGATCTACTTTGATCATGTTCCCATCCTCTCCCTTCATTTGTCTCTCAGCTGCTCGGCATATGGCCGTGGTTGGCCTGGATCCTTGGTCTGCGATCTCCGGCCTCTTGTTGCTTGGGTCGTGCCTCCTCTGAAATTTCGTGTTTTGCCACGACTCGGCCATCGTCGGCCTCGGGTCTCGGGACTTTGAACTTTGGTTTGTTGTGACTTGGCCTTCGTTGGCCTCGGGGACGGGACTTGGAGTCTTGAGTCTGCCATGACTCGGCCTTTGCCGGCCTCGAGTCTTGGGCCTCGAAGGCTAGACTCAGAATCTTGAATTTACTGTGACCCGACATTTGTTAGCCTCGGGTCTCGGGGCTCAGAATCTCTAGTCCGCCGCGACTCGGCCTTCGTCCACCTCGGATAGCATCGGAGTTCGGATCGTGAAGTTTGCGGCCCCCGGATTCGTCAACCTCTGGCCTCAACACTAGGAGTACGAAGTTTGCTGCCCTCGACCTCGGGCCTCGGACTCATAACGTGAAGTTTTTCCGCCCAGACCTCGTTGGCTTCGGACCTCGACACTCGAAGTACAAAGTTTGCCGCCCCAGCCTCTAGCCTTGACACTCAGAACGTGAAGTTTTGTTACCCTCGGCCTCGGGCCTTGGCACTTAGAAAATGTGAAGTTTTGCCGCCCGGGCCTTGGGCCTCGACACTTAGAAAATGTGAAGTTTTGCTACCTCTGGCCTCATTGGCCTCGGTGCTCGGAGTGCAAAGTTTGCCACCCCCCGGCCTCGGCACTCAGAACATGAAGCTTTGCTCCCCCTACCTTGTCGGCCTTGGGCCTCAGAGCTCGTAAGCAGGGCTCGCGGGTTGATCGTCGTGGCCTTGCGGTTGGGCTGCTCCTTTTCATTCTTGCCGGAGCTTGGCCCCCGCGGCCAGGTTGTCTCCCCACTGTCGCGGCTTGGCCGCCGTGGCTAGGCTAGCTCTGTTTCTTCTTGCCCGCTGCAACAGCTTGACCTTCGTGGCTGGGTTTCCTCCCTATGCTTTCCGCGGCTGGGGGGCTCGTGGCTCTGACCCCCGCGATTGTCCCACCCCCATGGTTCGGGGGGTTCGGTCCTCGACTCAGTCCCATGTCTTAATCGCGTGGTTGACCTCTGTGGCTTGGGTCCCTTGGTCTAGGCCCCTGAATCTCCGAGGCCTTGCCTCGGCCCGTGATTCGGCTTGCGAGGCTTCGAGGCCTTACTTTGGCCATCGGACTTCTCGCGGCCCATCTTGGCTTTGCGACCCACCCCTTGGCCTACACTCTTGATGTGATACCACCACGTTGAGGGCCCTGCACGAGTGACTGGTACTGTGTCTTTGAACTATGCCTTGAACTGCTTGTTCTTGCTCACTCTTATTCTCATTGGCTCCACCTGGCAACAGTTTTTGTCATTCAGAAATCACACTATCAGAATCTCAGGTGACATTTTATGCCACTTGTTATACTTGTGCAGCTTTGTGGCATTATCATAGTTCTTAGATGGGAGTCATTACTTATTCTGAACTAAAGTGGCCTTGTGAAGGCTACATGATGGGAAATCCTCACAAGTTTTGCTTACTTTTTTGGATTTGTGTGGAGAAAGTTACTATTATGAATTACTAAACAGTTTGATATTGATGCATTTCACTCTTGACTCCACTTGGAAGGATCTTTGTCGAGCTGATCCCAAATTATTCACCGCCCAGTGGACAATGCTTTTGCCCTCCAGTGATGTGCTACAGCCCAGGTGAAGCTTATGATCTGAGAATAAATTCTATTCCTCTTGTGTTTTGGATCACCTTTTGCAGCTCCATTATTTTTATGGAAAATGCTTACAGGAACAGAAAGCATGAAGCTACTTTAATGACATGCTTGCTATTTGATCCATACTTAAAGGTATTTCTTCTCCTATCAATATATACGTTTGGGCATTTCCTTAACAAAAATTGCTTCTCTATTTTGTTTGACACACACTTATTAAATTGTCCGTTAATTTTTTCCATCTGACTCAATGCATAGTGTATCTTTTGTCCTTTCATTGCTGAGGAGTTTGTTTTGTCGTTTTGGATAATTTTGCCATAGTGACACTTTACTGACATAACACTCTGGTACCTAGGCACGAATGGCATCTGCCTCTACACTTGTGACAATGCTGGATGGGCCTGCATCTATTTTTCTTCAAGTAGCAGAATACAAGGAATCTACTAAATGCGGATCTTTCACGGCACTTTCAAGTTCGCTTGGTCAGATACTAATGCAACTACATACCGGTACCTGAAACACTTTCTTTTGTAGTGTGTTTTTTTTTTTTGGCAAGCTGAGAGTATTTTATGCCTTCTTTGATGTTCCCTTGGACTTCCGCATTTACACTGCACTTGTTGTCGTTGTAGTTAGTTGTATGATTATTCTGTAATTTTGGCTATAGGTGTTCTCTACTTGATCCAGAATGAAACTCATAGTTTATTGCTGGCGTCCTCGTTCAAAATTCTCATGCTTTTGATATCATCGACACCGTAAGTATCCTCATAATTTTTCCCCATGTTTATACATTTTTGTGGTGTGTGGTAGACTATTTTGGTTTTGTTAACATTTGTTGTCACATTCCAGTCACAGTAAGGACCTGGTCTGCCTCTCAATATTAAGTATCACAATATTGATTACCTATTCAATTGAAAATGGGGAACGAAGGTCTTCTTTTCTATTCTTTTAATGGAAGAGTAGATATGGTCTCCATATTAGTGATAGACCAAGAGATAAAGTAGCTGTTACAATAGAAAAGCATGAAGACACGATAAAGAGATGAAAAACCACTTGCTTAAAATTGTTGGTTCTTGATATTATCCCTTTGAGCATAAACCATCTCACTTCCTGGTGCTTGAGATGAGCGTAGTCGGCAGCATAAACGGTAGAAAGTTTTCATTAATTACCGGAAAAGTCAAGTTGAAGTTTGACCCTGATTAAAGCAACTCATGACACACTCCAACAAACTATTTTTGGTCTCGTCCTTGATTAGCCCACACATTTCAAAAAGAATTAAATGGTTGAATTGATGAAGTTATATAGCCGTAAAGTAAGTGGAATGGCAAAACAAGAATTTTGTAGCAGATAAGGTTTTCCTGAAATGAGTTGAGTTGAAGTTCTTACAAAATATGCTGGTGCACTCTGAATCTTAATACAACAGTTAATTGAGTAGCATTTCAGCGCACTCAAGTCCCAAGTGGGCCTCCTGTTGCTTTTGCTGATGTTGGAGGTGCATAGCTGCACTTCCTTGATTCCTTTACTACCTAAAAGACGTGGCACAGTGATGCAGGTGAATTGGAGTGGCTTTTGGCCAGAACTCAAGCAAAATAAAATACTCACGTATGTATCAGAATGTTGGAGCAAAGGAAAGACAAAGCTCGACTTATACTTGGGTAAAAATCAGCTTTGATAATCCTTATGCGGTCAGAATACGAATTCAGAGGAGGACGGAATTCATCACAAGAAACTGATAGTCTGGATTTTTCGCCATTGGCTCTGAAATTGGATATCCATTAAGATCTGGATTCGTTTTCATACCTGATGTGCATTTTGTATATCATAACCAGCCCTGTGGTTTTAAATTCACCTATGTGATAAAAGTTCATTAATATGTCGATTCATAACAAATTTATCATGAAATGATATTCAACATAAAATACCATTAAAATTTTGAATATTCACCAATTATCCGAAAAATTCAATTTGATATTCAAGAAAGAACGACCTTTTAATATTTTATTAGTTCTGTAGAAAGTCCTCTCAATGCTGATTATTTAGTTAACTTTAGTCAAAAAATAAAAAAAATGGGTTAATCTGTAAATTTGAATTCGGGAAGATTTCAGTTTGGACTCATGTTACGAAAATTGCAATTTAAAGCCATGCACCGGCTCATGTTCAATAGTTCAAAGAAACCTGTTATTAGTAAATCGTAGAATTTTTTTTAAATTGTTTTTCTCATTGCTATTGGAATAATGGAATGTAAGCAAGGTTAATAAGAGAGGGACTGTAGACTTTGTTATATGGACTAAAAAACATTTTCATCAGGTTTTGAACTAGTCGAATCCTTCATATTTCTTCTGCCTGGCCATACTCTTCAAAGGCTGCTAAGCCTTTATTGTCATTAAAGATACCCTCATTGAAAGCTTAAATCTTTTGTGCAATAGTACTGAGAAGACAATTGTACCCGTTTTGTTTCACAGTGGCGTAGCTAGGAGTTTCATTTAGTGTTGTCATTCTATAAGTCACCACCAATGTCATTACAGTTAGTTCTATAACACCTGTCCACTACATGCACAACATACACTGTAATATCAAACAAACCCAATATCGCTGAAGTAATTCTAATTAGTCAAGTTACGGGTAACAAGTAACAACAAAACTTCGGGTCTTTAATGTGCTATTGTCCACAGCGAGTTTTATTTTCTTTTAACGTGGCATGATAAACTCAGTTCTTATGCTGTTAAACACATCTTTTCCACATTTTCTCGTGAAACATCTTCATCTACTGATTGCCCGTTTGGTTCTGAGAAGTGAGATCTGTTCTTGTTGAAATTCAGCACAAAAAGTGTTCTTTCCACAGTAATGTGTTAAAGCGGTAAAATGATCAACAATTTCACCACCATTTTTTGAAAGAGATGCAATATCCTGTCCTACTCTTACCTGACCATCACATGCTAACAGGATAATAGTGGCTGGCACTCAATTAGGCTTCTTTTTGTTATGTATTGACTGCAAAATGTTGTTGGTTTAACGGTTTTAAGGGTGTAAATTTAGGGAAGGTTGTCCAAAATTTCATGCAGTAGTACACTACTATAAAATGGTTAAAAGCTGAGTGTTAAATTGAAGTCAGTGAATTCATGTAGCTCTGCCCCTGTAACTTCATCTGAATCTGATCAAAACTTTTGGATAGTTTATTCTTCTGGTTGTTTGAAACTTTTATCATTGGATGTTTATGATGGCATCATTCAGAGAATTTATTCTGATCCTTTAAGATTTTGTAACAGGGGTTGATTTTGTTTGTTGGTTATTCATAAAACACAGAAAAATTTAAATCAATACGGCATTTAAATTTGGTGTTTGAGCACAACTCATGTTAATAGTTTTTAATCTTTTCATTACTATCGTACTTCAACTACCTTCTGTAAAGGACCTGAAATGTTTGTGCTATAAATGCTGTCTAATATAAATTAAGCTGTGAAGGTGATCCCACTCCCTCATACTGTTTCCACTGATACACAAGTGTAGCCTCTTTAACTCCATGCGCTATACAAACATTGAAGATCTAATTGGATATTTTGTTATTAGTGCTTATCAATTGTTTATTACTTGTTTCCATTTTGCAGATATTCAAGAATGCCTGGGAACTTGTTGCTGACTCTTATCTCATCTATTCACGCAAGAATTGAGGAGGGGTTTCCGCATAGAAGTGATCAGGCTAGTCTGCTGGTTAGTATTGTTATGCAATATGGGTAGGAAATTTCATTCAATGAGAATTCAGAGATGCCAATAAGTGAGGTACCCCGGTTAGCCACGAGGCTTATCCTTCCCTTATTTGTTGGGATTTGGGAAGGTCAAGGTTCAATCGAGATTTGGACAAGTGGGCGCTCTTTGACGTGGTGGCCTTGATTATCTGTTCTGACCTGCCCAGTTAGAACTCCAAAAACCTTTCATTTATAAAAATCTGTTAAACAAATCTTCATTCTTGAAACTTCTACTAAAAGGGCACTTGTTCCTTGTGTGCTTTGTGGTTTTGTATTTTTGCCTTGTACCAAGTAGGGGAATAATATTTCAAGAAAGTGTTAACTTGGCAAGCACTAGTCTGTTTGTTTTGTTGCTTATTTTTACTTTTGATACCATCATTCTACCTCTTTTTACAGGCTGTTGCTATTAATTGCTTGACTGCAGCTCTATCTGCCTCACCTTCCTCACCTAAAGTCAAAGATTTGTTTCTAGCAGAATTGTGTAGAGGTTAGCTTGGTTTCTATGTTTTGGTACATTGTGATCTCATTTATCTAGTAAGCTAAACATCTAACTTGTCTCTAATAATAGGTAGTATTAATTTGCTTGTGTTGTATTGACAACTACCTTTTAGGAAAAGGGAGGGGCACAAAATTTCCTTTTGCATCCTTGAATGGTATATAAAATGTCCCCCCACTTTGAAATGTAAGACTTCATCAAAAATACATATTGATAAAGTGATGTATCTTTTTAGTCTCAGCATATTCAATTAGTTGTGACTGGGAGTGAGGGCTTCTAGTTTGAAATCTTACCATTTAACTGCTATTCTTTTCTGGCAAGTTGTTTCCAATTCAAAATGGTAGCAATAGTGTTGTTCCAGTTTGACCTTTCAAAACTTTTAACCCAAAAAATATTTACTCCAATATAAGTTGCAATGGTTCTGAGTCATTGGACTTCAATTTGCTCAAAGCACCAATGTGTTGGCTGGTTTGAGTCTCCATCCCTCAAACACATTCAATGAGAACAGCCCTACCAAAATTATTTTACTTTATTTCCTAATGCCGTGCTTTTTTCTTTTTTAAAATCTTGAACTGTTGCATGATCTTGGGTAGAACTCAACCTTAAAAGCTAAATGTTGAGGTGAGGGCCCCTTATGCTTGTATTCTGCACATTATTTTGATATCCAAGCCATATGGGACTTTGCTTCACACCCTTCTCATACGCGTGCACACTCACTTGGCAGCACCTGCCGATTGCATACTGTAACGAGGAACAGTAATGTCCTTGCGATTTACGTTTAGAAATGCATGTTCCAAACATGGTATTCTTTCGCTCTGAAATGGCAATTTAACAACCCAAAAGGATTGCAACTGCTTTTTCTATTTATTGCCTTAAAGTTTTGCTCAAGAGGGAAAGAAAAAGAGAGAAGTAAATATGGACTTATAATATTGAGAGAGTGAAGCTTTGGCTGGAAAAAAGACATGGTATTTCTACTGAAATTATTTTATTTCATTTTTTAATGCATAATATACTATTTTTTCTCGATGTATTCAGTTGTTAAAGAATTGCTCTTACAATTAGAAATACATTAACTTTTTTGATTTGTAAAAGCCTACCCTACTTTTCTAAATTTCAAGTATACGATGTTATGGTACCGGTTTGTCTTACTGGAACAAGCCATGTTCAGGCGACAACATCCTGCAGCATCTTATGTAGTCACTTGAATGTCACACCTAGTAAGGATTTCATGCACCAATTTGTGCTGGGGTGGTTTTATTGGACAAGTCTAACTTTGAAAATAAGACTGCGTCTTAGAGTCTGCACCATTAGGGAATTGCGCAAAATAGGATGCACAGCTGAGAATGTCTAATCAGTGGATACCATAGTGGTATTTTGTAATTTTTTGTAACAGTGAATCTGTGATTACATCCTATCATCCTTACTGTTTTTTTTTTTAAATTATGGCACCAGCCACAGGCTAAAGAACTGAAGTGTACTATTCCTGGTTAATTATATGCAACTTAACTAGGTCAGCACTTCTGAAGATCTGTAGTTATAGAAAAGTAGGTACTGTGGCTAGAACTTTTTGGATATAAGAATCCAAGAAACATTTTTAGGTTCAGCTAGCCATGTCAAGTGTAGGAGTTGTGCTCAATGTTGGTCTACCAAGATTATGATAACTAATACTACATGTGGAAAGATGGCTCGCTTTGAATGCTCTTGTGGATTTCTTATTTGGCGAAGACTGCATAGTTGGTTTCCAATTTAATATATCTTGCTTTCCCCACCTGTTCATTTCTAATTGCTAGATTCTATGAGTTTCTTTGATAATGCACTTCCTGAAGTAACTTACTGCTATCTTGTGTGTTTACTTGTTGACAAAGCATAATTATCAATTGTTTAGTAGATCATTGCTTGCATGAGTGTGCATGCCATTGCTTGGAGATTTATATTGAGACTTGAATCTTGATACATGTTCTGTACATGTGTTCAAGCATGTACTCATATCCAATTGGCAATGACTGGATACGCTGTCCAACTCATAAACTAGCTTTAAAGATGGTAGTTACCGATGTGGGACAAACTCCACTACCTGTATGCATGACCCCAGACTCTAATGTGGAGTGGAAGACAGAACTAGTCATTGAACTCTTAAAAATAGTGCACAGAAACGTGGAATCAATCTAGATATTCTTTCCCAAAACCTCTTAAAAAGCCAAGATTTATACCACGTTAACGCATCAAACGGAAAAACAATCGGCTATGAGTGTAGGGCACTTACCAGTTTAGGAGATTATAATTAAATGATGCTGTGCAATCTAGAAGATGTGCACTTATTGGCTTGTTTAATATCATCTTAGTAGTTTCTGTGAAATCTTTCCAGGTTCTGTTGAGGCTCAAGAATTTTCTGGTGTTCTATCTACCATTTTTCGATGTTCTAAACCAGTAAACAGCCCAACAATAAGCCTTGAGGCTCTCCAGGTAAAAAAGAAACCAAGCTACACACTTATGGTCAGTCGATTCAATGCTTGATTGATGTCTTTGGACTTTTATTGATGCATCTGTACACCTTGTTTAGGATCATTGTTGAATAGTCAAAACATGCAAACTTCTATGTTTTAGCAAAATCCATATCATTTCCTTGCTTTCTTTTTGATAAATAGTTTTTTATTCTTTTTCCCCCTTTGTAACTGCTTTCCTATCTTAGGAGAGTTAACAATTCAATTTTCTTGTAAAGTTTTGTTAACTAACATATCATGATATCACCTGAATTTCACCCGTCAATATGTTTCGTAACGATTTAAAAATCTAATCTAGCATTACCACTATTACTTGGATTGATGCATGTAGGTGGGGTTGAAGGACTAAATCACTTCCGAAAATAATGACAAACTGTTCTCAGTGAATATAGGAAACTGTAGCAAAGCAGCCTTTGATTAGGTTTATGTAGATGAATGATATGGAAGCTCCACAATGAATCCTTGGATAGATGTGCAACTTGACAAGTTGATGTTAATCTATTTTAACCAACAAAGTCTGTAGGCTAGAAAGCTTTTGAGCTTAGATCTACTAATTTTTAGAGGACAGTTTTATAGATAAATTTGCCTTCTTACTCCATACACCTCCCAAGATACTCTAATAACATAATTCAAAGTCATTGTCGTGTATTTAAGTGATATCATCCTTCCTCCGTAATTATTTCAGGCCCTGAGAGCTGTGTCACACAACTATCCAGATATAAGCGTTCTGTGTTGGGTGCAATTTTCCTCGACTATTTACGGATTTTTGAGGTTTACTTCTCCAGAAATTCCAACTAGGCCTTGGAAGGGGAACATTGGAAATGTCACAGGGTCAACTGGGGAGAAAGTCATTACAGCTGCAATCAAGGTGCGATGTCCTATGTTGTATGCTTTATTATTTTATGAATTTTGCATTAGTTCTTTCCATCCTGACTTGGCTAATTGTCTTATCGTATTGAATGGGCAGTGCAAATTAGTTTAGAAAAAAATCTTGTCACTAGCAGGCAATTTATTTGTGTTTTCATTCTAGTGAACACTGAAGTCCTTCAAAACTAATTTCTTCTAGATTATGCTACACATAAGCCTATTAGGATGTCATGGATCAAATGGAGTAGGCTAGTTCTGTTGTGGTAGAGTGTAGAATTCGTTCAAAGTACTTTCATCACAACCAAATGGAGCTCTGTTACTGGATATTTGTTAGAGGTTGTCCCACATTGATAAAGTAACACCTCCCGCACTAGTATGTGAAACTTGTAAGCCTTTTCACTTATTGTCAGTTGTTGTGGGTTAAACACTTTAACATGGTAGCAAAGCAAGGCTTTTTGGCTAGACTATCTGTTTCCTATTGAGTTATTTCCCTTTTCATAGTCCAATAAATGCACTTTGTTACATTAGGATCTCTGCTCTATGGATCATCCGTTCATCTCACCACGGTTGAGTGCACGTTGCATCCGCGGAGAGCTAAGAAGCAAGGATACGAACATGGGCAAGGGACACGTGGATCTGCCATTTCTCTAAAAATTAGGAAATGGACACATTGGGATATGTTGAATAAAATATTTTTTAAATATTTGTTTAATGTTTTTAATGCATGTTCTGAAAGTGTCGCCCGCATGTCCCTCGTGCGTATCCTGAAAAAACATAGAGATATAATAATGGGACCTAGTCACCTGCACATTGGATAGATTCAAAGGCTTGTCGGACATGTCTTTGGGACGTGTTCGTGTCCAAACATTTGGGACACTGGTAAGTGAGGTTTGGTTCCTTGTTGGTGCTTCTTAGGTGGAGATTATGAGAGTGTTAAATTTAATA
The DNA here is from genome assembly GCA_014822125.1 of Arbutus unedo. Taxonomy (NCBI): domain Eukaryota; kingdom Viridiplantae; phylum Streptophyta; class Magnoliopsida; order Ericales; family Ericaceae; genus Arbutus; species Arbutus unedo. The sequence goes on from JABCMJ010006335.1 coordinate 30,001, forward strand.
GTTTAGGATAAATTTTCTATTCGTCACGTGTAATATTTATACAAGTAAAGCGATACCTAATTTAACTATAACTCTGACTAATCTACTATTCTATTTACGTAGGGAAACAAATCCTAAACTTAATCTAGTTACAGTTCTGCACACATATAACTTTAACACTCTCCCTCAAGTTGGTGCAAAGATATCGATTAGGCCCAAGTTGAACACAATGGGGTGAAAACTCTTGCTGCCCAGTCATTTCGTGAAGATGTCGGCTAATTGATCTTCAGATCTCATGAAAGGCATACATATCAATTCATCACTCAACTTTTCCTTAATAAACCGCTTGTCAATCTCAATATGCTTTGTTTTGTTACGTTGAATATGATTATGAGCAATATTTATGACAGCTTTGTTGTCACAATAGAGTTTCATTGAGCCATTGTCAGAAATGCCCAAATCACGTAACAAAGTTTGGAGCCACGGGAGCTCACAAACTCCATGAGCCATAGCTCTATGTTCAGCTTCTGCGTTAGACTTGACCGCTACTGATTGCTTCTTACTTCACCAAGTAATCAAATTTCTCCCAAGGAGAGTACAGTAGTTAAAAGCAGAAGGTCTATCATCCACAGAACTAGCCCAGTCGGCATCAGTGAATGCCTCCAATTGTAAGCGACCGTGATTACAGAACAAAATTCTTTTTCCTAGAGCTGATTTGAGATATCTCAAAATACGATATATTGCATTCAAATGTGAAACACGAGGATCATGCATGAATTGACTAACAATGCCCACTGTATAAGAAACATCTAGTTGAGTGTGAGCTAAGTATATTAGTCGGCCTATTAGGTGCTGATATCTCTCCTTATCAGTGCGTTCTCTCGAGTCTCGACTGAGTTGATGATTTGCCTGAAGTTGCAGGTTTACAACCCAACATACCTGTTTTTTTCAATAAATCAGAGATGTACTTTTGTTGGGAGATAAAAATATCCCGATCAAACCTTGCCATTTCTATTCCCAGAAAGTACCGTAGTGATAAAAAATTCTTAAGCTCGAATTCTTGAGCCAGACTAGACTTGAGACTAAGAATCTCATTCACATCATTGCCTGTCATTATTATATCATTAACATAAACAATAAGGATAGCGACCTTACCAACACTTCCTTTGATGAATATAGTATGATCGGCATGATTTTGTTTGTATCAAAACTGCAACATAGCCTTTGAAAATTTGCCAAACTAAGCTCGAGGTGATTGTTTCAACCCATAAAGGGCTTTTTTAAATTTGCACATTTTTTCCTCTGTTTCAGAGGAAGGATAACCTGGTAGTATATCTATACACACCTTCTCTTCTAACTCACCATGAAGAAATGCATTCTTTACATCAAACTGATGAATAGGCCAATTAAAGTTTGTAGCACAAGAGAGTAAAGTTGGCACAAAGTTCATTTTCGCTACTGAAGCAAATATCTCCTTGTATTCAATACTATATGTTTGAGTAAAGCCTTTAGCAACAAGCATCACCTTGTATCTCTCAATTGTACCGTTAGCATTTTGCTTAAACGTGAAAATCCACTTGCATCTTACTGCTTTCTTTCCCTTCGGAAGTGATACTAGTCCAAATGCTGTTTTTTTTTTCAAAGCGGTCATATCCTCTACCATAGCTTATTTCCATTTAGGTATCATTATTGCATTTTGCCAATTCTATGGAATAGATAGAAGACAGAGACGAAACAAAAGCATGATATGAATGAGATAAACAATCGTAAGAGACAAACTGGGAGATGGGATGTTGAGTGTATGACCTAACATCTTTCCGAAGAACAATAGAAAAATTATTAGAATCAATAAGAAAAGATTCAACGAGAGAAGAATCATTACCAGATGGGTCAGTCGAGGAGTCTGGAACTAGAGCAAGCGATTGTGATGGACAAGGTGGTATAACACATGATGACTTTCTATTTTTCCGGCTAGTGTATGTTTTTAAATTCGCCGTTTGTAGTTGGTGTATTTGTTCCCCCATATCACTATCAATGTCATGTGTTCCTGCCCCTTTAGCAGATATAGGCTCCCCCTCATTATGGTTAGATATAGACTCCCCTCATTATGGTTAGATATAGACTACCCTCATTATGGTCACTATAGTTATAGAATAGTGGCTTCCCCTCGATGGGATTATACCAGGTAGACATCTCTTCCTGCCTAGACTCTCTCTGAAGAGACGGAAGGGGGGGGGGGGGGAAGAGAGTAAAAGGACTTGAACTCCTAAAAAGTGACATGTATAGAGACATAAAAATTTTTAGATGAAGGCTCATAGCATTTGTAGCCCTTCTGGGTAGGAAAATATCCAATGAAAATACATTTGTGAGTTTTATGACCTAACTTGCCACCCGAGGGATGATGGGCACGGACAAAACACACACAACTAAAAAGTTGCAGAGGAAGTGTTGCGACATGGAAGCTGCTAGGGACACTCTAGAGGTATTTTGAAGAAGAGAACTGACGAGAGCAAAAATGTACCTAAGGAAATACATTTATCCCCCTCAGCAAGAGATTCTGTTCAGTATCGAATAGAAGACACACGAGCATACACGTGTCGATCACATGAGAGTATGGCCGACTTAAGGAGAGTTATCCATACTGTATTGGGGCCGAGAAGGACAATACCTATCCAGCCGATCTTAGAAAGATGGTTTGGATATCGGCCGACCTGAGGAAGGCGACTTCACATCTTGCCGACCTGAGAAAGGCGGTCCGAGATACCATCGACTCAAGAAGGGTGATAAGCGACTGTTATTCCGAGATAAAACAGAATCCCGTATAAGTCGGGATACAACTCTAACAGATAAGGATGAGAAATCTACGGCCAATTTAATTAATACGAGAAGTATTAATTGAATGAAACTGTAATGATAGAAGATAACCATTTGATAGAGAGTTATCTCATTAGTGGCCAATCAGAAGACATTTTACTCCAATCAGAATCCTAAGAGAATTAGGATTAAAGATAAGTAGAGAATATTAGCCTGAGTTATTAATCATCCTGTGAGCTTTCGCCTGACTTAATCATAGGAGTGTCTTCCTGCCACAGTGGCAGAGGACTCTTTGACGATTTATTATTTTGCAGATTACAGGTCCACCCATATTAAAAGTATTGTTTCTGTTGGATATTGAGGATTAGCTTTCCGTCCTGATTGAGAAAATCTACTCATTTACAAGAACACTGGATGGTAAGCGGTTTATAAGGTAGGTCATAGTTAAAATGGCTTCGGCTCATAAAAATTTAGGAACATTCATAGTGAATAAAAGAGAGCGTCAAGATGGCGATTTTTGCGTTCTGTAACTTCATTTTGTTGTGTGGAGTATCGACACGAGTTGTTTGAAAAAAAATACCATTTTCATCTAGGAAGGCCTGAAAACTCCTATTTATATACTCAGTGTCATTGTCAATACGGAGAATTTTAATTGGTTTATCAAACTGAGTGCGTACTATCGCATGAAAAGATTTAAAATAAGAAAATACTTCATTTTTGGACTTAAGTAAATACATCCAAATGACACGAGAATGAAAGTCATTAAAAGTGACAAACCACCAATAACCTTTTAGAGATAGAATAGGGGAAGAACTCCAAATATCAGAATGGATAACCTCAAACGGAGAATCACTCTTTTTATTAATAGGTGCATAAAAAGAACGGTTATGTTTTCTAAGCTTACAAGCTTTACAAACAAAATGACTCTGAGAACAATATTTAACTAAATTAGAAAAAAGTTTCTCTAAGATTCCAAAAGAGTAATGATCCAATCTACGGTGTCACTGATGTAACATAGAAATAGTTGAACTCACATATGCTTGCAAAGTTAGATCACATGACATGGGTGAATGAGATGGACGAGGAGCAGAGTCCAAGAAATATAGGCCATCATGTGCTTTACCACTGCCAATCACCTTCTCTGTATCCAGTTCTTGAAAAATATAATGAGTAGGGAAAAAAGTTACGGAACAAGAACGAGTATGACTAGTGGAAAAGTTTGGAATATATAGAACTAAAAAGAGAAATAAAGAGGGAGAATAGTGAACGAAATCTTTTCCTGAAATAACAAAAAATGACCCGTCGGCTATTCTGACTTTATCCTTACCAGAACAAGTAGAGTAAGAATAAAAAACAGAAGAACAACCTGCCATATGAACGGAAGCATCGGAATCTATAATCCAAGGAACAGCTGAAGAGGCAGTAAATGCACGTGCTGGGATATCTGTGTGAGCAAAATAGGATGAAACGGAAGCGGCTGTAGAAGCGAAAGCCATAGCAGATGGAGAATCAGCTCGAGCCATAAGGCGATGGAGAGCCTGTATTTTCCCTTGAGAAAAACTACTAACACAATCAGAATTCTTGGAACCACGACCACGACCACCAACTCTGCCCTCGCACCCACAAGAAGGGCCGCCATGTAACTTCTAACAAAAATTCTTGGTATGGCCTGTGTTATGGCAATAATCACACCGGATAGACTCACGATCAATAGGCTCACTGGTTTGTTTGGTATTGACTATACCACAATGTAGAAGAGAGATACCCAACAAAACCAACTCGCAACAATGGAACTAATATCGGCAAAAAGGCTGCGGCGACGGGTCTGGCGAGAACAGAAACAGAGCTGAAGAAGACTCCGGCAACGACGCAGAAATAGTGCAGAAACGACGCAAAAACTAAGCAGAAATAGCAACTGTGCGAGAAAAGGGACCAAACTCCGAAAAAACAATTGCGGCAACCAAAAAAACAGCAACCAATTAGACCAATCAGTACCAATCCAACAACTAGTGGGACACCTAAAAATTCAGCGACAACAGCAGCGGCAGATCTGGGCAGTAGCAGAACTTGGCGTGTACCACTGAAAAAGCTTACGGCAAGCAGCGGCAGATCGGGACAGCAGCAGATCTCGGCAGTAGCAAAACTGGGCGTCGCCAGTAGGACCGAAGGGAGATCGGATGGCGACGGCGATGGTGTAGATGGTGTCGGAGATGGGTGGCGGCGATGGTGTGGTGGAGACGGCGACAGAACACTGCCTGAAGGATGGCGACGGCTGGATCCGACTGATCCTCCCCGAAATACTCTGGTTTTCCAATCGGTGGTGGTAGAGATTAATCCGACTGATCCTCCCCGAAAACTATGGTTTTTCGATCGCCACTGTTCACGAATCAAGGTGGCAGTTGGATCAGCGGTGACGTCACTGTCGGAGGAGGACAAGAGAGAGCTGCGGCGGCGGAAGAGATCGGGTAGAGCCAAGAGTTGATCTGGAAAGAACGACGCCGACAATTGGCGATGAGAGAGCGACAACGCTGGGTGCTAGCGTTCAACAACGCTGCAACTAGATGGAGAGAGAGAGAGAGAGAGAGAGAGAGAGAGAGAGAGAGAGTGATAACAACGCTCGGTGCAGACGGCCAACTTCTGGTGATGGCTGCGATGGCCGCTAACGTTTGGTAGTGGCTACTGGCTAGGGTTCTATCCCGCTCTGATACCATTTTAAATTTAATAGTTCAAGATAAGTTTTCTATCTATCACGTGTAATATTTATACAAGTAAAACGGGACCTAATTTAACTATAACTCCGACTAATCTACTATTTTATTTACACAAGGAAACAAATTCTAAACCAAATTTAGTTACAGTCATACACACATAACTTTAACAGAGATCAATCCCCATAGCTAAAATAACCCTTCCCAAACTAATTTTTGAACTTTCCGACCCTCTTTACTCATTTCCTTTGGTGTTGAGTTTGATGCTTAACCTACATAATCCATCGTCATGCTTCTTGAACTTCTTAGTCTTCATCCTCTTTTAATGGTCGACCAACAATATTATCATGCTACATCTAGTACCTTGTTTGCTTGATCTCACTAAAGGTCCCCCCGAGCTTACAATGGTTGAGAGTATCTCTTCTCGTGGGATGCTTTAGTTGCTCTAGTCCAAAATTTGAGGGTTCTTGATGAGATTTTCTGTATTAGCAATTGAAGATTAGGGTATGGGGTTATTTTGTGCACTTATTCCATTTTTGAGCATTTTGTGACAGGTGTTAGATAGCTTGATATACATTGTTGCGTCTAGTCCTAACAAGTTAAGTTGTTTATGATAATTTATAACATAACATGGTATCAGACCGTTGTTTTCTGGGAGGTCTTCGGTTTAAGTTTCTTCATTTGCATTTGTTTTCCGTTTTCAGTTTTCATCTCCCCTTTGCATCCTATTTCGCTCTATGTATGGATGTTGGCATCTCCATTGTGCTAGACAGGGTTTGCTCGTGTGGGAGAGGATTTAATAGTTTGATACACATTGTTGGATCTATTTTGTAACAGCTTAAGCTTTTTGAGACAGCTGGTAACGTGACACGAAGAAGCACACAAAGTGATACACCTGCTTCCTTTCAGTAACATATGTTGCTTTTTTTCCCCATGATTCTGTCATTCACTTTCCTGGTCCTAATCTTAACAGATCTACGAACTAGGCATGGAAAATTTTCTTAAGATGGTTTTGTTGATTAACCAACCTCAAATCCTTTCTTTCCCTGCTTGCTAATGATTAAAACATAATCATGTCAGTATAATATTGAAATAGAAAAATCCTGTTCCCTAGTAAACTGTAACAATCCCCAGCCCCCAAAACCATAGCAGTATTAGAGTTCACGATGGGCCGGTAGCTATCGCTGTGCAAGGCCTTTCAGAGCTGAGGTGTTTTGCTCCTGTTGTCATTTAGCTAAAGCAGAAGCTAACTGTGTTTGCAAGTGGCTGTGCTGTGTACATAGGACAGAAAATGACCAAAGTGTCCATACACATTGACTTTAAGTGATGTTTCTGGTCGAGCCACTCCTTGCAGATAAAAATTTGTATGTTGTAGACATTTTATCACATGCCAAGTATAGTATGTAAGTCGTTCGTGGATGAATCTCTTCTTTGGGCTTACAGGATTTAAGCACTAAAAATGATAAATGATGAATACTATGCTTCATTCATTAAAGCTGGTCCTGATCGATGATTGCATGTGTGTTATGAACGAGGTTTCTTTCCAGATCCAGTGCCATGCACTTCGATCTTGTACAATGGTATTAACCTGTCAGTGATTTATGTTGTCCTTTTTCCTCGGTAGGTTATGTAATGTTTACTCATAATGCAGGTCTTGGATGAATGTCTTCGTGCAATATCTGGATTTAAAGGAACTGAAGATCTTTCCGATGATAAACTCTTTGATACCCCATTTACATCGGATTATTCTAGGATAAAGAAGATTTCATCAGCTCCATCATATGGATCTGAGAGCCTAGCAGTTATCAAGGACAAACCTGAAGCACATATGTCGGGGATTGAGCAGTGGTCGGAGGCAATTGAGAAGCATGTGCCTCTGGTTCTGTTGCATAGTTCTGCTGTGGTTGGTTAAAGAAACTTGCCATTAGTAGTTTATTTGTTCTTGAAAGTAGTGTTTTTTTTTCTAGCCTCGGGTTGTGCCTGTTAATATCTTCTTTTACCCTCGTACCTCACTATTCTTGTTTTTCCAATACAACTGTTATGAAAAGATGTAAACACTTACTTCCAGTGCTTAGTATTATTGTCTCTTTTCACTTGCCTCTGAGCAGTAGGAAGTCTATAGAGCAAATGTCTATGCCTTTATTAATAGTATGCTACCTCTTTCTGGTCTGGTAAAATGCTTTTTATTGAAAATATCTAGAATCTTCTTGTCACCGGGAAACAGATGATGGAAATATCATTCGTGGTGAACATGGATGCTGTCAAAGACTTGAAATGTTGTTGTAATTCTTTTTCTAGAAGTTCCGCAATTGTTGGTTGCATCTAATTGAGAAGGCCAGGACGATATGAGAATGAGTTGAGTTGGGAAAGATAATACCATAGCTTTACAGTGAAACCAGCTAACTAGGCCTCCGGGTTCGTAGACAAGTTTTCCATATAACTGTTCCAGAACCATTACCAATAGTCATTTCATTTCTATACACACTTTTTTGGCTGCACGTAATTTTTAATGCAAGATTCAAAGTGTGCAGCAAACAAGGTGCCCATAGAATCTGAGGGAATTGGGCTTCAATGACCGTCTTGTCCTCTTGCAATAAGACCTTGCAATAGGGACCATTATCAGTTATCACTTCAACCCCATAGGTCCAAACCTCATTAATTACCTCTTCCATCAAGTGTGCGTTGAGGTTGTTTCCGTAGTTTCCTCTGAGCAATCAGTTGACGTCAAGACATAATCTGGTTTCTGTGGCAGATATTTTAGTACGAGCCAAAATCATCGTGGAAACAAAAACCTTACATTCTGGGCACGGGCAGCGGCTCTTAACATTTGTGTGGAAAAATCCTCATGAATTAACCATTTCAGTTTCTTGGCTAGTTGCGGCCGCAGGAATATATGGCCACTTGAGTTAGTTTTTGCATCAATTTTGAATCTCCTATTCACGAATTGTCCGCTTGTAAAGTGAGCACACAATTATTTAGTGCTGTTAGTATCATATGACAGCCTCCCTTATCTGAGTTTTATTCATTGTATGGAAGGTGAGGGCTGCATCAGTTACTTGTTTTGCGGGATTAACTTCTTCTGTTTTCTCATCTCTACCAAAGGAGAAGCAGGACTTCATTCTCAGTTCCTCTGTAAGTCTTGAAGATGCATTGGACCAAACCAATGACCTTTTTTCTGTATCAGTTGTATACAACAATATTACTTTTGCTATTTGTTTTCCCATGATTTTGCATATCATTGTAGATCAATGCTGCTCTGAATGACGAGGTTCCTTCTGTCAGATCGGCTGCTTGTCGTGCCATTGGTGTCATCACTTGTTTTCCACAAATTTCTCAGAGGTAGCTTTGCATTTTGCAAGCTTTTGGAATTCTTGTTGGAACTTGTGAAGTAGAAAGAAATTCACACTGGATTTCTATCATATAGGGAAGAGATTCTGGGCAAATTTATCCATGCTGCTGAGATTAACTCTCACCACTCATTGGTCTTGGTACTGTTTCTCGTTTCTTTTTTCTGTGTCTATAGCTTTGGAACTTATTATTTCTATATATTCCAGATTATTATCTTGAGGAGCTGAATTTTTCCTCTTTGTAGGTGCGCATTACAGCCTCCTGGGCCTTGGCAAATATATGTGATTCTCTCCATCATTATGTAAATGCTGTTACCTCCCAAAGGAGTTCCTTGGGTGAGCTTATGCTTTGCTATATGTATTCTGTTGGATATACTCTGATGGGCTTCAGTTATTTGATTTGATCTTTCTTCGATGGGTTAGATTCCAAGGTGACCTCCCAATTAATTGCACAATCAATGGAGTGTGCTTTGCGACTGACAACAGATGGTGACAAGGTAACATGCTGCAATGCCATTTCTTGCCCATATTTTTTTCTCCAGTCATTGCTATCGTAATTGTTGATTTAGTAGAAGTTGGTTGCAAGTCTATTTCACTATTTTGCGTTCACCCTTGTGAGCTTTATTTAATAGGCGTCTGACTAGAGCTTTGTATTTGATACTGGTTTGGCTAGATGAGATTCAGTATTTCTGTTCATCTTTTTGACTATTAAGTTATCAATTTAGGCCACGAAACAGGGGGCTGAGGCAGCTGTCACTATCACTACTAGGAAACAAAAAAGTTTCTAGAAAACTGAGAGAATGATGCTCAACTCTCGGTTGAGTTTTTAAATTCTGCATCTCTCTTATGTTGTGAGCTCAGTAGAGGAGAAACTATCAACCTGAAGTTATGTTTGCTACTCAAGTCCAAACTATAGGAACTGTTGTCTTTTAAGTTAACCACAAGCTGACAAAACTACTACCTTCCTACTATGCATGGTGACAAACTTGCTTTCCCTGTGGTAGTTTTACATTTACTGCTTGCATTAATAAGTTGTCAATCATCTTTGTTCTCTTTCTTAATTGATTTTCTATATCTTATTCTCCTTGTTGAAACTAGATCAAAGCAAATGCCGTGAGGGCTCTTGGAAATCTTTCAAGGTTTGTCCAATTTACGAGTCAATCTGACGTCTTTGATGAGCCAGTTGACGGTGTTGGTTTGTCTCGAATAATTAATGGTGCCGGAAAGTTGCCAGCCAGGAGTGATCTTAGCATTAGCCAAAAGGAACAATCGGTATTGAATTCATTCCAGGGGGCTTTTTGGGACGATTCATGTTGGCTAGGAAGGATGGTGCAGGCGTTTCTTTCTTGTGTTGCTACTGGAAACGTGAAGGTATTCTTTGTTCTTTTTTTGTAAAGCAAGGTTTTGGCTAATGTGGTGGATTCGCACTTTTATTCTATCGTCATTCAATTATTATCCCAGCTAAGAATGGCTTCTACAAGCAGGTCCAATGGAATGTTTGTCACGCGTTGAGCCACTTATTTCTAAATGAAGCAGTAAAACTGGGAGATGTGGATTGGTAAGAAGTTACCTTGCTCCTCTATATGTTTCTGAATGTTGATCCCTTGTTTCTCTGTTTAGAACTCGTAAATGGAAGCTCCTGATGTCTCTTGATGGTTGATGATGTTCTGACATTAAAACAAATCAAATGATTGAAGGGGTTAATAGAAACTTCTCTTCGCGATAAAAAGAACTAAATAAGCATGTGCAGACAGTTTTCAGATGATTGGATTCACTGCGCAGCATTCTTCTGGATATAGGGTGTATGAAGGATATTGCGCCCCGCGGGGGGTGGGGGGTGGTGGGGACCAAAGACATAAAGCTACGACTTTGGTGGGTCAGGTCGCTTCCTACCCCATCCCCTTCTCTTCTCCTCCATTTATTTCCTCTCCCCTTGTATGTGCATTATCTGTAGCTTGGGGGTTGAAAGGTGGCAGAAACCGTTAAGAGTGTTGAAGGTCTAGGGGAATCAGAGGTGTTACTGCTATCAAGAGGGATTGGATTACCACCGCCTTCTGATCAGAATGGGAAGATGTGATAAGAATTGAACTAGATTCAACATGTGGAGGGTAAATGGGGTTATTGATGGTAGGTTCTCATGTTGTTTGTTTCTGTTGAAGGAGCTTCAGTAAAAGGGGGAAACTAGATATCCTAACAATGTTGTCTCCATTAATAAGTTTTGAACATCCAAAAAAGTTTTATTCGGTGCTGGGTTGGACTACCATCACGAGAAATTTGTTACATTTAGAGTTGACAGTCAAGGGGCTAGGTGGGAAGGGAGAGTGAACTAGTTAGTGGTGGGTTCAAGTTGTTGTCAATTTGCAGTAACCTATATCATAGGTCCAAAAGCCTATTTGAATTTTTTTAAGTAGGTCTAACTTGTAAGGTAAAGGAACAGAAAGATCTGAGATGGGGTCATGTCCAAATTAAAGATTGTTGATGAGCTGGAAACATTGTAATGACTAAAACAGAGAGAAACTTTGTGCTGGGAAAGCTAACAGTGATTGGACTTTGGGGAGGGGGATCAAAATACCTTTTCCATGTCAAAAGTACTAAAAGAGTACAGTGACTTTGGTATGTTTGATTTGTGAAAGATGGTCTGGCCACATACATAGAGGACAAGTGAAAACTGGAAAGGTACTAGTACTACTGACTTCTCTTTTTCTCGATGACGTGGTGATTTAGAATTTTATGGGGTTTCCACTGTTCTGCTAATGTAAGGCCAGAAGTTTCAGCCTCAGATTTCATTGTCGAATGTGGTATGTTATTTGGAAACCATGTTTAAGAAGTGTGGCAGGCTTTTTGTCCCTTGTACGTCCTGCTTTGGCATGCCTTCTCCTTCTACTGTTGTGCAGTAGTCCGCGCAAGTAGGTTGATGGATCAATCCTATTCGATTTAGAATCTGTCATATAAACAGAGTTCTTTTGATTAATTAACTTGATCGTAGCTTTTGCAGGTACGCTTGACCTGCAAAATGAAAAGAGGTGCTTTATGCTCTGCCATGTGCGGCAAAGCACTTCATTCTTCCCAGGCCAAGGCCTTGGATATTTGAAATTGTAGAACCCTAGGGCTAATAATTAGTAACCATCAGAAAAATTGTAATGTTTCCAAGCTTGATTCTGTATATTTGTGAGGTGATGTATACTGTTTTTGTTTCTTTCATTCCAGCAATTTATTTAGCTGAACATCTATTGGTGCTAGGTTTTCAAATCAAACAGAATATATAAATTGGTTTTATATCTTAGTTGACTAGTAAAATATTCCATATAATCCTTTTGATTATTTTTCATGCATCTGGAATACCTTCTTTGGGCTCACAACTTACTTCGCAGCTAATACTTTGGTGACTTTGAGTATTCCTTATATGTTATGGCCTTCAATGTGAACTATGTTGGCTGCTGATGGCTGCAATGAACAACATGGTCATAACCAAAACACAAAAAAGATTAGGAAAATAAATGTCATATTGGCACGTAGTAGAAAAAAGTTTAGTTGGTCAGCTTAGAAAACAGAGTGCTTCCCCTTCTTCTCTTTCTTCAGATCATCCTTTTGCTTGCTCTTGCTGGAAATTGAAGCAGGATCTTAGATCTTTTGCTGTGTTCAAATTCCTTGATGTTCACTTTGTTGTTTATCCCTTTAGTCTTGCAGTTTTGCTTCCTTGTATCCGTAACAAGAGTGCAATATTGTTCCTCTTGGGAGGTCAACATGTACGCTGGTGCTGTTTTCAAAAAAATGAGCATTGAAAGGTTGATGCTCATGTTGGAAATCTCATGTTTGATGCAGTATACTGAGACCTATTTATGTATATTTTTGTTTTTTGATGAATTTCTTGAGCTCTACGATGATGGGTTTTGGCTGAGAAAAAAGAATATAATGAAAAGAAAAGATGACGACAATCTTTGTACTGCATTCAGCCCTCGTCTAACAAATATGGATCGGATATAACTATTTGGCATTGATTGCTTCAAAATTTCCTGCAATTTTGAGAAAAGCTCAAGATATATAACCTAGCCCGCTCAATTTCTGACTTTATTCCTATCCTGGAATGAAAGAATTGAACTTGACATTCCAAGTCTCAGCTGTCTCTTTTATAACAGTACACTGTCTATATGATTGCTTCTACCAATTGGCACCAGAGATGTCCTCGGGAGTGTAGTCTTTTTATTTTATCCCGCATCTAAGAATTTGAGGCAAGTTGAATTTGGTTCTTAAATCACACTTCTTGTCAGATTTGACACTGTCAATAATATTTGTTCATTTTTTCTGATATGTTACTGTTGGTATAATTTAAATATGTTATACTTTGTTAGGATGACGAGTTTCTTTTACATGATGCGGACGTCTCATATTTTGCTATAAATAATATTTGCTGGCTTCTGCGAGTAGTGATGTCTGTCTTGGGATACTCTTTTTACAGGGCTCCATCTGTTTTTAGCATCCTTCTACTATTACTTTGCGATTCTCCAAACTATAAGATCAGGATCCAAGCTGCTGCTGCTTTGGCGGTACCAGTAACAAAACTTGGTTTGTAGTTCTCTGTACCTTTATCCATTTCACCATTTTTGAACTGTAATGGTGCTTGTGGCTGCTGTAATTAGAGAATAATTCCTTATTTCAACTATTAGAAATACGTATTGCAGTTTTTTCCCTCTAGTATGGTATTTAGGGGCTATATCAAACCGTTCAGTTTGATTGTCACAACCTTGACCTACATTCTTGGCCTTAATGTAATTGTTTTAGGGCGTTCAACTTGAATTGCATACTTGAGAGGGAGATGTGATAAATGTTGCATCTGTATCAGCTTTCTCTCTCTCATCCTTCTGGGACCTTTAATTTTTGTTAAAAGTCTTATGTGTGTAGAACTGTAACTAGATTAGGTTTAGGATTTGTTTTGCTATGTAAAATAGAAGTAGAATTAGTTAGAAATCTAGTTAAATTATGACTCGTTTTGCTTGTATAAAAGTACGCTGGGTGAATAGAAAAATATTATGGATTATTAATTTTAACGTGGTATCAAAGTGGGATAGAAAACCCTAAGCTGTCACCACCACCATCTTCGCCGGAATTTATCGGCGGCTGTGATTGTGTTTGTTTTTTCCTCTGTGGTTGAAGTTTTGTCGCTCTACCATATTGTTACCTCCCATCACAATCCAGCCGCCCAGTCTTTGCTAGCGGCAATTGTTTAGTCCGGCAGTTTTTGGAGTTTTTTTCTGACTGGGTACTGTTTTCGGACTGGGAACTGTTCACCGAATTGCGCACTGTTCATGCGGACACTGTTCACTATTCATGGGAGGTATCGGGTACTGTTCACGGGACTGCGCATTGTTGCTGTTCCTACTCAGTTTCTGTGTGTTTTTGCTCAGTTTCTGCGTGTTTCTGCACTGTTTCTGCGCGTTTTTGCACCGTTTCTGCATTGTTTGCTGCACTATTTTTGTTGTTTTTTTTGTTGCGTGATCTGCTATTTTTTGAGAGCTATTGTTCTTCGCCTGCGTTCTTAGTTTGTTTGGTCACTGTTTTTTTCCAGTTTGTTGTTGGGTATCCCTTTCTGCATTGCAGTATGGTTAGTACCAGACAAAGCAATGGGTTTATTGATCGTGAGTCTATCTGGTGTGATTATTGCCATAACATCGGCCACACTATGAATTTTTGTTGGAAGTTACATAGTCGCTCCTCTCGTGGGTGCGAGGGCGGAGTTGGTAGTCATGGTCATGGTTCCAGGCGTTCTGATCATGTTGGTGATTTTTCTCAGGAAGAAATGCATGCTCTCCGGCGCTTTATGGCTCAAACTGATTTTCCATCTGCTATAGTTTCCGCTTCCATAGCCGCCTCTACTTCATTCCATTTTGCTTACACAATTATTTCAACACGTGCATTTACTGTCTCTTTAGTTGTTCCTTAGATTATAGATTCCGGTGTTTTCGATCATATGATTGGTTGTTCCTCTGTGTTTGATTCTTGCACTACTTGTTTTGGTAAGGATAAGGTCAGAATGGCTGACGGGTTATTCTCTGCTATTTCAGGGAAATGTTTCGTTCGCTATTTTTCCTCTTTGTTTCTCTATTCAGTTTTACATATTCCAAACTTTTCGACTAATCTTTTGTCTGTTAATAGTCTTACTCGTTTTGCAAATTGTTTCGTGACTTTTTTTCCCTACTCATTGTGTTTGTAAGGAACTGGACACAGAGAAGGTGATTGGCAATGGTAAAGCACATGGTGACCTCTATTTTTTAGACTCTGCCACTCGTCCATCTTATTCACCCATGTCATGTGATCTAGCTCTACAAGCAGATGTGAATTTAGGTATTTTTATGTTACATCAGTGACATCGTAGATTGGGTCATCTCTCTTTTGGAATCTTAGAGAAATTTTTTCCTAATTTAGTTAAACGTTATTTTCGGAATCAGTTTTTTTGTAAAGTATGTGAGTTTGGGAAACATAAACGTTTTTTTAATTCATCTATTAATAAAATGAGTGATTGTCCGTTTGAGGTTATCTATTTTGATGTTTGGGGTTCTTCTCCTATTTCATCTCTCAAAAGTTATCGGTGGTTTGTTACTTTTATTGACTGTTATTCTCGTGTCACCTGGGTTTATTTACTTAAGTCTAAAGGAGAAGTTTTTTCTTGTTTTAAATCTTTTCATGTTATGGTACACATACAGTTTGATAAGCCAATCAAAATTCTCCATAGTGACAATGACACTGAGTATATAAATAGGAGTTTTCGCCCTTTCTAGATAAAAATGGTATTCTTTTTTAGACAACTTGTGTTGACACTCCACAACAAAATGGAGTTGCCAAATGCAAAAATCGCCATCTTGCTGAGGTCGCTCACTCTCTTTTATTCACTATGAATGTTCCTAAATATTTATGGGGCGAAACTATTTTAATTACCACCTATCTTATAAATTGCTTACCATTTAGTGTTCTCATCTTCAAAACTCCTTTAGAGTGTTTTCCTAACAATTTTTGTGTCGCGACATTTCCTCCGCGGGTTTTTAGTTGTGTATGTTTTGTTCATGCCCATTATCCCTTAGGTGGCAAGTTAGGTCCTAAAGCCCACAAATGCATTTTCATTGGATACTCTCCTACCCAGAAAGGCTACAAATGCAATGAGTCTTCCTCTAAAAAATTTTATTTCTATATGGATGTCACTTTTTAAGAGTCCAAGTCGTCTCCCTTCTTTCCATTTCTTTAGGAGGAGTATAGGCAGAAAGAGATGTCTACCTGGTACAATCCCATTGAGGGAGAGCCACTGTTCTATAATCATAGTAACCATAATGAGGGAGAGCCTATATCTGACCATAATGAAGGGGAGCTTATATCCAACCATAATGAGGGGGAACCTATATCTGCTAAAGGGGCAGGAACACATGACATTGATGGTGATATGGGGGAACGGATACACCGACTACAAAGGCAAACTTAAAAACATACACTAGCCTGAAGAATAGAAAGTCCTCATGTGTGATACCACTTTGCCCATCACAATCACCTGCTCCAGTTCCAGATTCCTTGGCGGACCCATCTGGTAATGACTCTTCTCTCATTGAAACTCCCTCTATCGATTCTAATAGTGATACTGATAATTTTCCTATTGCTCTTCGAAAAGTTATTAGGTTATGTACTTAACATTTCATTTTCTAATTTGTTTCTTATGATCGTTTATCTCCTTCTTATCATGCTTTTGTTTCGTCTCTATCTTCTATATCTATTCCACAGAAATGGCATGATGTAGTAATGATACCTAAGTTGAAAGGAGCTATGATGGAGGAGATGACAGTTTTGAAAAAGAATGGCACTTAGGAGCTAGTATCACTCCAGGGGTAGGGATGACAATCTCGTCTGATCCAACCCGCCCCAACCCGTTCCCCGCCACGAATGGATAGGGGATTTAGGGAATTTTTCGGGGATCGGGTAGGATTCAGGAATAAATTTAAAAAAAAAAGAAGGGTAACGGGTAGGATTCGGGGTTATGTGTCTCCACCCCGAGCCCCGCCTCCACCCCCACCCCGCCCCGCCCCGCCCCGCCCCGCTCCTCCCCGTCTTGTGAATTTTTGTCCCTTTTACATAATAGGTTTGTAAGAAGGAAGACAAAATAACTATGTTTTGCAATTAGCGAAGGAATGCAACAATTTTTAATGGGCTCAATGACAATATTGTTGAGCGTTTTTGGTTATTATTGTTATGATTGAAACTTATGAAACGACGTTACGTTTATTTTAATTAGTTATTGTTATTATTTTTGAAATATTTCGAATTGTAAAAAATGAATGGCTTTTGTTTAAAAGTATGTATGCTTTTATTTATTTTCTGTTGTTTTTTTTTTTGGGATGAAAATAAAAATTATTTCAAATTTTAAGTAATTACTAATGTATTTTTTTATTTTCGGATCTCCAATCTCCATTTGGAGACCTCCATTTCCTGTTCGGGATGGGGGTGGAGGGCAAAAATAATTCCCGTTTCGGGAATCGGGGCGGGGATGGAGATTAGATATAGGTTTGGTGATCGACCGGCAAAAGTGTCGCTGATGCGCCGGCCAAATCAATATTTTAATTATTTAAAACTAATCTTTGCCTCTAGAATATAGAAAACCAGTAAGGTGGTATTGTAGCGTTTCGGACTCCTCGATTTGATTTGGTTGATTAATTCTAAAGCTGCAATTAAAACTAAGATAGGAAACTAATGGGTTAAGAAGGTAGGCTAGATCCGTGGAATCTTTCCATCCTAGATTTTAGGTAACAACATCTTCTCTTTTTATAACTCAGTCAAAGATTCAGGCCAGAGAATCTTGACCGGAAAATAATTCAATGAAAATAATTTAATCAAAAGATATATTCAAAACTGATTCTCGTTCAAT
>JABCMJ010006337.1:0-30038 GCA_014822125.1 Arbutus unedo
TTGATAAAGACCCAAATGTGTTTTGAGCGATGTGGGTCAAAAGTAAATATGATTTTTTCTCAATACAAAAATGGCGTAGTTTTAAGTCATGTGTAAAAATGATGTACAAAAATGATGTGTTTGTAGCATTTTTGTTGGAAAAAAACACCTAACCTCTATGTCTCTTTTTGCTTCCCAACGGCCTTACTTAATGCTCTGCCTAATTAATTACTTTGGGATATTGTCCTTTGATGTGGGGCTCTATGTGATTGTGGTGATCTTCCAATCACATATATCCCAGTTCTTTTCACCTAAAAAAAATTAAAATTTTTAAAAAAATATAGTGAATATAACAAGAGAGATATATTAGGAGGAAAGATTAATTATAGACAAGTAAATAGTTTATAAATAATAAATATGAGAGATTTATCATAGATTTATTCGGTTTGTTTGAGTATTTTTTTATGAATAACAATATGATAGATATGAGTACATAAATAATATTCTCATAATAAATAATTATATTTGTGTAAAAGGATAAGATTTATAGGGAGAGGGATAGGGGTAGGATAAATTTATCTCTCTCCAGGTGGTTAAAATAGTACTGCTAATATCATATATAGGGCCCAAAGAAATAAATATTTTCAAGAAAGATGTCAAATTTTGAGGTATCAAATTTTTTTGATGGCCTATGTGACAATTTGACATCTTTAAATTTGATATTTAAATTTTTTGATCTCCAACAAAGATGTCAAATTGAGGCATTTAAGGTAAAAAGATATTTAAAATTAGCGCATTTAAGACAACAAAAATTAACATCAAATAATCTTTTTCAATTACCACATAGGATTTGACAATACTTTTGACATTTTTGTTGGAGTTAGCTTTGATGTCATTTTTTTAAAACTCAATTGGCACATTCAATTTGACATATTTGTTGGATATGCTCTAAACAAACTGGATAATCATCTTTGGAATAATAGACAATGAATCCTTCTTTGATAGTTAACAAACACGCCCTTAGAGAATCGCTAACGGAGGAGTTAAATTCTTCGTGGCAGCTTAGACGGTAACATTTGATAGTCCATGCTAGTCCAATCCTCATGACAAACAAACAATTTTTGGAGCTTGAATAAACCAGCGCCATCACCACCGTCAATATAACGGAAGATGATTAGCGTTATCTTTATGTTGAGTATCATCATCATGGGAGACTTCTTACTGACCGCACTCCAATATTCCATGACAATTAACGGCTCTACAAAACAATTAGTGTTATCCTTATCTTGATGGAAGTGTCATGTTCTGTTTTATATGCTCATCTTAAACATTCCCGCCTTGTTCCAAGCATAACCCAGCTCTAACACCATTTTGGACGCGTGGACGAATCTCAACCCGAACGTATTGTTTCTTTTGGCTCGATGACAACTTCACGGGTTCGTGTCATAATCCTAAGTTGAAAAGATTCTTTATTTATGGAGGTGTCTCATGCTATCTTATATGTTCATCCTAAATGTGTTCTTACCTGATGTGGGATTCCAATACGTAGAATAATCCCTCCAGCAAAACCTTGATCAATATAAAGAAAAAAAAAGTATGTGAATATAATTTTTAATACACAGATTCAAATACAGATGTGCTCAGAATTTTCTGATATATATAAAGTCTATAATATTGAAAGAGCTCTATGCGCAATTGCTCGAATTTATATATGGAATATACAAGGGAAGAATCAGTAAGCCCCGCCCAAAAATTTCAGAAACAAAATAGGAACAAGATATAAATTTTAAAAATTAATAAAAAAATTATATTTCGACCTATCAAATTATATTTTGATCCCTAAAATTACATCTCGACTCCCAAATATTCCGATCCTAATTCCGGCCCAGAGAATATGTGTAAGTGGACTAAGGATGTGTTTGTTTGGGTGTTTTTGAATTTTTTAAGAATAATATTTGTGAACTTTGTTTGAGAAGTAATTTCGCAAATATTATTTGATTTGTTTATCAATTATTGACTAACATTAAATTATTATATTTGTCAATAATTAATATATTAAGTAGTTATATTTAATTTCTTTTTAATCGTGTCCGATACTATTTATTTAATTATTTTTGATTTTGTTATTTAAATTTTATTCTAAAGAAAAAAGGAAATCATATACATCAATGTAGAAGTAGAGAAGGTTTTCGTAGGGCCGCGCACGACAGGCCGGGCCACCGTGATTGGCTCATTGGATGTGGTGGGACCACACCTAGCTTGATTTGCGGTTAGTGCTAGCAAACCCACATGCTCTCAAATTGATTGATAATTGGTGATCAAGTACACTTTTTAAATTAGAGTTCTCCTAGGAAATTCAATCACTTTTTGGTCTGAAAAAGTCTAGGTACAATGTTTATGTTTCTTAAAAAATAATAATAAATGGTGTTTGATAACAATTGTAAAAAATTATTTACTTAATTTTCTTAAAACTCAAAAGAAAAAATTATTTTAATGGACGTCGCCTTTCTCATCCGTCGGAACAATATGCATCACCTTTTATGCACATATCATTTAAATTCTTTTGTAAATTTTTAAAAATAATTGACTCTCAAATATTCAATTATTTTTGCACATGCATCCATAGATGTGTATGTGAAAGAATAGCCCACCTAATAGACTCCAACAAACTAGAGAGCTAAGAAAGTTCTTGCAAAGCCACGTGCTAATTAATAGACTTTTGTTCTTTCAAATTAAATTAGTACTGTAAAGTTCGGTAGTCTGTGTAATGATTTTATTTACGAATCCGTGCTATTTAAAAATATGAGTACTTATATTTGTAATCACAATTAAGGTTAGTGTTTCGTTGGCTTCGGAAAACACTCAGATAGCTAAATCAGTACTTAAAAAGAAGAATAAAAATAATGAGTTAGGGTTTAGAATGTTATGTGTACCTCATTTCTCCAAGTACTGTAACTTGTATATACCTCTTGACTTGAGCACCAAGCCTAAATTGACATGTGCAGAACACATTCTCTGATGATAGTGACCCACATTTGAATTCTGCTTTGATGTCTCCTAATTACATAATGAATTCTAGCTCACACATCACGTGGTACAACCTATACACGTAAACGTCAAGTTGACTATGATTTGCTGCAAATGAGCTCGGCTCGACCAACTGGTCATAGACTCGGCCTAGACCCATGGGGTACCCCTTGGACTAGGCTCGGCTCATACCCATGGAACCCCCTCTTTTGGGCTATGGATCATGGGCTTTATCTGCGTTCGGCCCAACCTGTTGAAGATGTCAACTTCGAACTTGGTCTAGATGAAGCCTATCTCAACTCGGTTCGACTTATTGATTCTTTCGATCCGATCCTCCACAAGTACCAAAAATCAAAGAAAGACCAAAAGTGATAGAAAGTCCTTTTCTACTACTCAAAATTACCAATATATTATGTCCTTTTTTCCCTTTTCACATTCCATATTCTTCTTTGTGAAGGATCAAAATTGGCTTTGGAGATGTTTCTAAGTTGTAGGCATTAGCCTTTTTTTCGTTATGTCTACTCGGTTTTGGAGAGAAAGTCTTTGTAAGCAAAGTGAACCGAGGTTTACTAAGCTAAGATGTCTTGGATAAGGCCACTCGATAAGATACAACTTCTTGATATTACACCCAATTTCGAAAGAAAGTCTTTACAACTGAAATGAGCCGAGATTTACTAGGTTAAGATGTCTTGAATACACGCACTTGATAAGATATACAACTTTCATTGCTGGCCCTAGAAATAATGGACACAAGAGAGAGACAATGGCCTTAGATCACGAAACATATATATCTTGCATTCATTGCTGGCCCTAGAAATAATGGACACAAGAGAGAGACAATGGCTTTAGATCACGAAACACATATATCTTGCATCACATGTTGCCAACCCTCACTTCTCTCACACTTCGCTTGCATTGTCAATGCTGCATTGAAGTATACAGATAGACTCTTCGATTTGCGGATGAAAATCTTAGATAAATAAAAAGAAATTGCCAACTTATCAGAGCGGATGGACTCTAAATTGTCGTAGCGGCGGATCCAGAAATTTGACACAAAAAGGAGGCAAATGCAATTTTTTTTAGTTTAGAGGGATTACATTAAAAAAAAAGTTGAATTTTGCAAGCTTTCTTAGTTCGTGAAAGTTAAAACGATGCTGTTTTATATGGTTGCAGACTCCAGCGTTTCTAGATCTAACGCTACAGGGACCCCTGACCTATGACTTTTGCAATGTTTAATGTCTTTTTATATACATATATTACAGTGTTTAGGTCAATTTATGGGTACCTCAATTGATCTGAATAGAACTAATTTTACCATGCATTCATGATATAGTCTCTTGTTAGTCGTATTATCACATGCGCCCAAATGCATGTGTAACTTTGGAGTTGTTTATATTGTCGAGGCCTAATAATTGTAGGTTTATTTTACAATTTTTTGAGTTTGGAGGAATTATCGTAAAAAATTGAATTTTGTAAACTTTCTTAGCTCATGGAAAGTCAAAACGACATCGTTTTATATGACTGCAAACTCCAGCACCTCTCCCTGGCTACAGGGATTCCAAACCTGTAAATCATGCTCTGTTTTGAAAAAATGAGTAGAAACAAAAGCTTGATAATATGACTAAATCTAGGATTCTTAAAATAACAAACTTTTTTTGCTTCTAGTGTCACTTTTACTTCATTTCCATGGCATAGAATTAAATATAATGATGTTGAAAACTTCTCAGGTACCGTGGTAGGCCGGATAAGCATTACAATGGATTTTCGGTTCATGATCATGTGGGTTCATCTGTGTTGGGTTCAAGTTGGGCCAGATCCAAGGATGACTGTAATGTCATTCGACTGAAGCGTTTGATAAGGCCAGATGACGTGCCTCGGTTAATGCCGAGCGCACAACATGCCAAGTCCGACCGAACCTCCACTCGGTCATGATCAAGAACTCTAAAGTCCCAGTGTTTAGTCATGCCGCTGATGGCTCTACGCTCGGCACAGACTGTTGTAGACGCCCCCCACGTTGTGAGCAGTTACTTGAGCAAACGCGAGAGCCAACCCATTAAAGGACATGCAAACGTGCTCGTCCAATCTGCAGGGACGTGGAACACGTGATGGAGGCGCCATGATTTTTGGACCACAGTGTGACATGTCTGGCCGACGATTACGACAGACCGTTGGGCTCTCTCTCTATAAATATCACAAGGGCATTCAAATATCAGTTACAAGCACTTAGACCTGTAGCTTTAAAGTTGCTTTTATTCTCTCAGAAGCTAACTTGATCATTGGAGTGTCCGCCGGAGATCCAACTCCAGTAGGCACTAACCTAGTGTTTGAGCGTTTTTGCAGTTTACGAAGGGTTATCAAAATTCAAACGGAAAGTTCGAAGAGTGAATTATAAACTCCGAAAGTACAATCAATTTTTGTGAGATTAATCCATCTAGGCTTTATCCTTCTTTTAATTAGGATCCCCGCTCTTGATTCGAATCCTATATTTTCAGCTAGAGTTGAGTTTGACTATACGAGTAGGGGTGGCAGAATTGATCTCTCAAAAATTAATTGAAATTTACGTAAACTGACATGAATACTCCGAGTTATAAGAAAAAATGGTTGGATTTTAATGCAATTCCGGAAGACATGGCACCCCTCATAGATAATATTGTCTAATCATCATCTAGATTTTATAACATATAACTAAACCGTAGATTTGTGGTGTCATCAAATCATCCAAGTACGAAAACCTCGGCAGTCACTGAATTACATGGTCAAATTGTCTTAAATTACCAAGCTCAATTGTCAAATTCAACATCAATCATGCCACCAATTATATGGAGTTACAAAAAAAGGTTTTACTTTGTCTAAATTATTTAGTATTAATGTCACTATCTTCTCAGTATATATTTTTTTAATTTTTATCAAATTCGTGATAAGTTTTTTGGATTAATCATTTGTCTTGACGAAATGAGTCAGTCTAAAAAGTTAAAAAAAAAATATGAGTAAAAATCTCAAAACGTTTACTAAAGAAGAAAAAAATTAAAAAATATAATCTTTTTTACGTTTTTAGCGTATTTAGTGTCTTCTTATCTATATTTTTTTTCAATAACCATAAAAAATTTGACGAAAAATCATACAACGAATATATCAAATAAGTACAAACCGAGCCAATTGACTAAAGATACATTCTATATGCAGACTGATATTTTCTCCTTTTGCAAAGTCAGATTGATGAGATACGTAATGATATGGAGATTGATATTTTTTTTTCTTTTTGGAAAGTCAAATTGATGAGATAAGTAATGCATTAATTATTCAACGCTCTCGGAATTTCTTGTGAGATTTTTTTAATAAATTACGTTGCGATAAATTTTTCACGCACTTGTTTATTGAGTTGTTAGAAGACAAGAAGTGACCTATGTTATTTGTGTTGTGGTAATTCGATAGCCAATGGTACCGCCTAAGCGGTGCCACATAATACTCTGGGAGTACATGCTTTGACTCCATTTTTGGTTACATGTGCACAACTCAAACCTACATAGAGCTAGAATTTTCGAGTAATAATGAGGCCAATTCTTGTGTCCGTTTGGCTATTTCTCAAAAAAATTCAGAAAAATTTTCTGAATTTCTTTGGGAAAGTTTTTTCCAAATATTTTTACTTTTTTCCCAAACAACATTCATTTCTCTATAAAAGAAGAGAGATAGAGAGAACACCTCGAAAGTGTAGAAAAAATTTAACTCCCAAATTTTTCGTGAAACACTTACACGAAGCAATATCTCAGAGTTTTTTTCTTTTTAAAAATCGTTTAAGAGATACTCAACCAAACATTAAGAAATCTTTTTTTATTTTCTAACTATAAAATGTATATGGGTTACCAATAAAAAAATGATAATAATTGCCTACAGGACAACAATTAATGCGCAAAAGACGTTCAACATATGTGAAAAATGCATACAAATTTGTAAATGTAAATTGACGTCCGTGAAAAGTGTGTATGATCTTATACTAGGTGAGTGGTAGTTAGCAAAAAAATTAGTATTAAAAGGAGGCATTTGTAATTTAGTAAAATTGCTTTCTATTTGAGATAATTTTATCATAAAGAAAATGTTAATCACCGCCCACTAGGTGGTAGATAATGTATTGATATTCATAAATTATATATTGATATCTGTAAAATATGCATTGATATTCGTGTTTGTTTGCCATTATGTGTATGTTATTCACTATCTAGTGGGCGGGGGTTAAAAAGACGTTTATCATAATTGTAGGGTCAAAGTTTTAAACTGGCGCAAAAATTTTATTTCTTGAATGACAAAGTTAGTCAATGAGGTCGGGTGAGCCCACTTGACCACATGTCTATATACTCTTTCCTTTCTGATTTACTTACGTAAAAAATTTCGCTAGAATGGCTCTTGTATAAAAAGCGAGGTATTATAATGTTGTTGGGGAATCCACCGTTCCGGCTACGGGCTACCATAAGTTTATTCCATCATTGTCAATCTGTTATAAATGAAACGTAATCATTATTCTTTGTAAATTTAAACTTTTTAATGATATTTTTAATTTAAATTACACTCGTCACTTCAATTCAAGAGATTGGTGGAAGAAAATTCCGATGACACTTTATCTTGGGCTTTTAAAATAAATTCGAAAAATAGACATTCGTAGCATGATTTTGACACATCCAAAAGTTAAAAAGCAAATATTTTTGTGTAAAAACTAACATTTATAATGTTAAAAAGCGACTCTACAACAAGGCATCAAAATAGATATACGCTAACATATATTACAAATACATGTAAAAAATATCATTTTATTTATAAAATATATCAACTACATAGATCTTAATCACACTGCAAATTAATTAGAAAATTCAACCATCGTGGCTTCGTATGTGTTTGTTCCTCGAGAGTTTGATTGATTGTGTGATGCGATATGATCTTCAGACTAAACACTTATAATATATGGTTTATCTAATTATCAGGGACTTTCAAGTACACGGATTTTCAACAATAAAAATTGAGAATGGAAGGCTTGTTATTCAACGTGAAGTGGGTTGAATCGTCGGATCGACCCGTAAAGAGCATGATGGGCCAAAGTGTTGTCAGGACCAGTATGGATCAGGTTATGTTGATGACGAGGGTTGTCATCACGTCGGACTACTGACTGGATTGAAAGGTGCTTGACCAAAGATTGGGGACTCGACGCGTAGGGGCCATTGCCATGCCGAGCTACCGACTCGTCGTTAGATCATGCGTTGAGAACATTTTGAAATTGAAGGGTAACTAGAATAGAAAATTACAGGATTTTGAGAATGTTCTTGTTTAGAAAATCCTTGTACTACAAGGAAATAGCAACAATGCACGATTTGGAAATGATCACATGTTGTTCACTTATCAAATTAAAGTATTTGATGGCTTATAAATAGACAATCACACGGCAAAATCAGATATGATATAAATTACAAGTACAGTCATAATTGTGCTTTCTCTCATGCGTTCTAACTTACGCATCAGAGTGTCTTTTAGTTGGTAACGATTAGGTGGCACTAATTGGTTGTTCCATGCACAGACTACAAGTTTAACTCGAATCTCATGTACTTAGTGTGACTTATCCTGCATGCGTGAGAAACAACACACAAACACACACACACACACACCCTCTCTCTCTCCAAAACTTATTCGCTTCATTTGATTCCCGAATTAAAATTGACGGGATTATTTGTCCTGGTACTCTTTTAATACCAGCCAAACATAATCTCATGTTTGATTTGGACTAAATTATTTTTAAGATATCTCACTTGTATGTTTAGGATTTTGAACAGAAATATTTTGCTAAAATTGTATGAATATACATATGTGGCGGTTGTATGGTGGGTGGGGGTGGTAATAGCATGTTGGTGTTGATGGCGGCGGCAACGATGGCGACAAAGGTGGTGGTCGGAGGTGGTGGCAGTGGTGTGGTGGAGGTGGTTAGAGGCAGTGAAGCAATGGTTGGTACATGCGGGATTAAATGAGTCCCCCCAACCCGCCGCAGGATGAAATAGTACCCCGCATATGAATATTATAATAATCGCGAGATTATTTGTGCTGATTCAATTTTGGGAAACCAAACATGGAATTGCGCGGGGTTAGACACGAATAGTTTAATCTCGCCCGCGTATTCCATAAATCAAACAAAGCCATTGGTATAAAGTCTAAGACAATCGTTTTAAACAAATAATAAGTTTATTTGAGTAAATTCATGTATGTGTCATTTAGTTATTATTTGACAGACTCTTTTAGAAAATTCAAATTTACCTACGGTTATTTTTTGTTGTCAAAAAATTGTAATCATCTTTGGTGACGAATTTGACAACAACTTTAAAGTTGTTAAAATTCACAATGAGCTCAGTTTAGTTCGACGCGGCACTCGATTGCTCAGTATTCAATTACTTCTTTTGATCGCCAACTACTCAATCACTTAGCAACAACTTCTTCAAACGAATAATTGTTCAGCCACCAGATACACAATACAATATTACCTACGAATGAATAACAACTCGGACACAATTCACTCTGTTAGTGCGAGGACTGTCACCCACTTGGTCAAGGTCCATCTCACTCGGCCAGAGGCATCTAATCATGGAACCTGCCTAGTAAAATCCCACAGATAGTACCCCTAAGTACTCATAATCTTGAAGATAAAAAAACTCATTTAATGACCCAGTCCTCCTAGTATGAAAAGACGAACGTGATCTGCAATCACAAATCGGCCGAGAATTTATATATCCTTCACACAATTTAAAGGGTCACAAGACTAAGAATTAGGTACATTTTCACATTTATCTTACATACTTTTCAGCATATTCTCCCTCTATATTCAACTACTAACTTAATGGTCGAAAAATTCTTAGTTAGAAATCACTTATGTGTAGGAACAAACCCATGAATACGAATACAACCGCCAACCGTTCATTTTCGACATCGTCACTTCCCATATCATCTAATCTATTTGATGGATTTAAAATTGTAATAATTTACGGTGTATAGGGTTCATGCCCGTTGTGAATGTGCACGAAAATATTTGTATAAATATGTGTGCAAAAGTGTTTGTGTGTGTGGGTTTAGAATTTTCTTGGTGGGAAAACAAGTCATGAGTCCCCAACAGGACAGCCGCTGACTGCATTGCCGTGAACGTGACAGAAACGGCGCCCAGCCGGTAATTGCGGAGACCTGTTTTCCATTTCCCTTGATTCTCTGTTTCCACTACTTTTGAATTTGAAATTATTTTATTTTTCCTCTCTTTCCGCTTTTGGAAAAATTGCAAAGGAAATAGATATTTATACCTTTTCCGTTGAATTTCACGATGGGGAATAAAGTGCTCTTGCCTTTTTTACCACATCGCCTTTTGGCTTTTTATATTATTTTCTTGCTTGTTGCAAGGCTAATATTCAATCTATTTGCATGAACCAAAAGTCTATGAACACAAATTATTTATATGTATTCAAATATAAATATGTCTAAAATTATTTAATATGCATGTGACACACATAATTATGAAAGACCTAACTTGTATTTGATAATTCTAAATACATTTATATTCATGAAAGAGCACTACATAAAGCGAAAAAGAAAAGAGAATAACCATACAAAAAATAGAGCTCTCTACTCCAATTGGCAAACTAGTGATTGGTTATATGAGTGCTTGAGCACTACCCTTTTGTAGACTTATCTGCTTGATCAAATTACTTTATATTATGGGATGTCTTTTTTTTTTTTTTAAGAGCTTTTCGGACATCTTTACATTAAAAACCATGACGTAAATGAGAAACAAGGTTACAGCTTAAGACCTAAACTTAGGAGTTTATTTACTCCTAAAGTTTTGGGTTCGAAGTATCTCAGTTGCTATCAATTCTTATAGGTCAGTTTATATATGGTTTTGTTCTGGCTTTAGCCCCCTACTAGTACTAGACGATGAGATTGGTCATCCAGTGATTAATCAATGTTCGTTTAAACTAGCTCAGACACTTTGAGTTATTAAAAAAATTAAAAATACAAATTTATTGCTTAAAGATTATTCACTTTACTTTATGATAGATTCTGGTGCATATTCCTAGAAGTTTGGAATTATATTCCTGTGATTGGCTAGACATGCGATTAAAACAACCACTATAACAATCAACTACTCGACAAGATGGCAGGCCTCCTAGTTGTTCTTTCCACTAAACGTCGTCGTAAAGCATGTTCCGATTCTACAATGATGTTATTTTCCTCATGATCATATTGAGGCTAATCGAAAATAGTATGATTTCTTGATTTTTCAAAAAAAAAAAAAAAAACAAAGAGTCACCCATAACTCAACTAGGAAGTTATAAAAATTAAGTTTGAGAAAAACATATTCATTAGTTCTAAATAGATTTCCGAAATCGACTTATTCTGCTCAGAGGTAATATAAATATATAACTGTTTAATATTTAGTATAAAATACCTTCCAAAATGACTAAACGCGTCCAAAATTAAAGACAAAATTTTGGGAATCTCCCATTACTTAACTAGGAAATTATAAAAATATTATAAATTTGAAAAAAAAACTAAATCATTAGTTTTAAACAGATTTTCGAAATCTAACTTATGTATCGTGACTGATTTGTCTTGACTGAACAATTTGACTCGTGTAAGTTTAAGTGCCAGCCAATAAAATTATCTCAATCGCCCAAAATTTGTATAGCTATGCGCTAAGTAAATGAATGATGAACGATCAATCATTGGGTGACTGAATATTAAATAACTCAGAACTGGAACATCGAATGCTGAACTAAACCAATCAAACTCATAAGAAATAAACGTCTTTTTCTAGATTTGGTGGCTCTATTGTGCAGAGCGTGTTGTGTGCCAAACGGCACTGTTTTACCGAACAAAATATTGTTCAGGCAATTGGGGTAGCACTTACACATTTTTTTGCTCTAAAACAACGTCGTTTTGCTGCACAACATGCTCCTCTTTCCATCCTATCCTTTTAAGATAAACAATGAGGGGTATTTTGGACAATTCAAAATGGGGACAACCAAGAGGCAGTTCTCTGAAACTTTTTGACATCTCTTGATTTGCTAAACTCAGAAACGGCCAATTTTAAGTGGCCAGATGTCTCAATCTTCCAATCAAATGATCAATTAAAGTACTGATTCACATTAAATTAAGCTAATCCCTTTTTTCCTAATTAATTTATCTGCAGCAATTACCAGCCTATACAAAAATCACTAGATTCCAAACACACACCGACGCCGAACAATCCCACGTGCCCACCTCATCATTTTGTTAGGTAAATTTCACAAATACTCCTTCGATTTTGGTGAAATTATACTACATACCTTTTTATTCTTTAAAATACACTGTATACCCTTATTTTTTTTATTTTGTGTGACAATTCAGTTTTTTTATTTTTTTGACCAAGAAAAAAATATTGACAACATAAAGAATAATGCATGATGTACTATTTTTACCCTTTTTAAATGTAAGAATGTGAAAATATCTTTTATACTATTTTGTTCGTCATTAGGTCCTGTTTGTTAGAGATAAAAAAGAAGGATATAAAATTTATACCCCAGATTGTCATATCTAGAGTTTGTTAGCGGTTTTGGATCCTTGATATGATATTCGAGATTTAAATTTTATCCGTTGAGAAGGAGATAAAATTTGGACACCACTCTTTTTATTCATATCTTGTCCCCTTCTATTTACATAACTATCATTACTAATTATACAAATATCATTATAAATTAGGAAAATACTATTAACATACTCGTATCTATCATATCTCTTATTTAAAAAAAAATACTCAAACAAACCCTTTATGGTCACCCTTTATCATAAATCTCTCATTCTATAATATATTCCTTTTACTATATCCACTTTATTCCTTTCATATTTACACTGCTAACAAACGCGTCAATTTATTTTTACATAATTGAGACTTTATTTATAAAATATCAAATATAATTTGGTTAGCAAGAGTTTTAGACATTAAAGCGCTAGATGCAATGGTTGGGTCTAAGTGAGTAATAGTAAACTAACTTCTATAATCTTGAAAAATTATGAGTTATATCCCTTTTTATGCTACATGAGCAAAACACTGGAAGCAAACCGGACACTTATAGTATGTTTAGCCTAATTTTATTAGCTCATTATTTGTCTTTATTTAATTTATTTTGCCTATATTAATTTCGTGCCGAATTTTGTGGATTATTAACACTTCAATAGGAAATATAATTATGTCGAACTAGTATTTTACTTATGTGGATTACTAAGTTAAACTAAATATAACTTCAAAAATCCTAGTGGTTGATGAAAAAAGAGAATCGAAAATGCGTTTTTAAGGTTCGAGGGAGGGGGGAATATTATTTTCATATAGTCATTTAAGTTACGTATTATATTGATGATAAACACGGATATATTGATAAATGAAACATGCCAACAATCACTCTCCAAAGTAGCAGTATGCAGTGTGATTTTTGAAATAATATAAGGGTATACAATATGATTTCATCAGAATTGAGGGGGTGTTTGTAAATTTTACTTTTTTTTGGGTTATAACTTAGACCGTCCCGGTCATCTCACGCATATTTTGATTAATTTGTAAGAAATTAATGTTACTATCCACTAGTGAAGGATTTTATATGAATTGTTTCGAAATAACTAATAGCACAAAAAAAATTCGAATTTAAAAAACTGTTAGAGGGAACAAAGTTATAAATTTCGTGTATTTGACAACCAGCCGAATCTATAGGGTTAAATGCGATATATCATTGAAGCAATTTAAACCTACATTTATGAATCTCTGCCAGTTTTCTGTGCCATTGGCACTTTCCTCTTCCCTTCTCCATAAATAGTGACTTAAGCTTTTCCCCTCCCCACAATCCCTCTCTCTCTCTCTCTCTCTCTGGTTTTAGGGTCACTCTGTTCTTGGTGGGTCTATCACAATTTTTAGCTGATAAATCATACCCACATTCCTTTTTTCTGTTTACATACATATATACCTATATAGATAAATACAGCTTCTAGTTACAGAACAGATCTGTGTTTCTCCTGTGGGTTTCCAATTCACAAGAGAAATTATCTTCTTCTAATTTGCGCATTTGTGTTTCTATGGCTGCTCTGTTTCTGCTTCTTGGGCTTCTTCCTCTGGCTTTAGCCGGCCATGACTACGGACAAGCTCTGAGTAAGAGCATTCTCTTCTTTGAAGCTCAGAGATCTGGTTACCTTCCCAGTACCCAGAGAGTCCAATGGAGGAGCCATTCTGGTTTGGAAGACGGAAAGGCTAATGGGGTATGTTTCCTCTGTTTTTTTCCCTCCCAATTTCAGTATCTTATGCTGTATAGTTATTCAGATTGAAATGGTATGAAATTGGATTGCAGGTGGATCTGGTTGGAGGGTATTATGATGCAGGGGACAATGTGAAGTTTGGGTTGCCGATGGCATTCACAATTACAATGATGTCATGGAGTGTCGTGGAGTATGGGAGTCAGATTTCTGGGAGTGGAGAGCTTGGTCATACCTTGGATGCCATTAAATGGGGCACTGACTATCTCATCAAGGCTCACCCCCAACCCTACGTCCTCTATGGAGAGGTACTCGGCTCTCTCTCTCTCTCTAAAAGCTCAACAGTGTAGTCTGAATGTGTTTTCAAATGAACCCAGTAGTAGTATAGGAAGAAAACATGATTTTGTGCTTTGAAAATGCATTTTGGCATTGGCAAGTTTACCAACACTCTTTTGTGCACAGATCAAATATGAATATCATTCGGTGCACGTTAACACCTTCATTATTTCGTAGACCCTCATTTACATCAAAGAGTTATGTCCTATTTGACCGGGTATTCAAGGCCTATTTGACCTGACCTTGTAGATTTTTAATTTAGTGTAATCCGTTAGAAAATTATTTGAGATGATTTTGACCATAATAAAAGTTTGTCCCCTGACTTCAAGGGAAATGAACTTGAAAAGACTATTATACCCTTTAATGTGAATAACTCTAAAATATGTGGTGAATAATTGAAGGACATCGCAGCCTCTAATGTTTGCAATGCATGTATTCACAAAATCGGATATGTGAAGGCAAGGCTGTTTGTCCCCTAACTTGACTGGAAATGGACTTGAAAAGACCATTATATCCTTTAGTGTGAATAGCTCTAAAATATTTGGTGAATAATTAAAGGGTTTTATGGTCATTTCACCTCCAATGTTTACTATGCACATACTCACGAATCGGGTCTATAATCATAAAGCTGTTAATTAAGATGAATTTAGTTCAAACGATTATGAACCCTTTTTTCTAACCAACAATCCCATAAGAACTTTAAGCCAAATATGCCCTAAAAAACAAGTTTTCTTCCTGTCGTTTGCTTCTGTTTGTCTTTTTCAATTGGATTATCATGTTCTTAACTGAAACTAAAAGCCAAATCAAAACCCACCAAATATGGCTTTCTGTTTAGTTATGCCATGAATATACAGAGTAACTTGGAGTATTATATTGGTTTAATTTTGTTGATTTTATATAGGTGGGAGATGGTGACACAGACCATTACTGCTGGCAAAGGCCGGAGGACATGACGACCTCACGGCAGGCCTACAAGATCGACTCAAACAACCCCGGATCCGATCTCGCCGGAGAAACCGCCGCCGCCATGGCCGCCGCATCCCTTGTCTTCCACCAGTCCAACCCTTCCTATGCTAATGAGCTCCTCACCCATGCCCGGCAGGTTTCTACTCTCTCTCTCTCTCTCTATACTGTCACGTTACCTACTTCATTGCACTGGACTGGTGGCCAGTGTTTGCTTTAGACCAGCGCATTTTAGAGAAAGCAGGGCAGCGTGGACGTTAGCAATAGTCGCAGTTAATAAGCAGTTGTGATTCTTCAGCTTTTTGTCAGGGTGGTTACTTATGGTGCACGTTAGCAGCGGCCCCGGATTTAAGACCCAATGGCACATATTAGCAAATAAACAAATTCATCCTTCCCGGTTAAAATTGAACATGAACAAAAAAGTAAAAAATATTTGAATTTAGAATAAATTATTATTATTTGCTAAATATATTATTTTATATTTGGTTTTTTATAATTCTTCATTTTTGAATAGTTTTTTGGTAACTAACTTTTTTTTTTGTGTTTTTTTTTTCATTTGTCTCAATAAAAAGAATTTAAAAAATATGAAGATATGAACTGATTTTAAAGATGAATAATTTTTTTTTATTTTCAGTGAACTTTTTGAGATTTTTGTCATAATTTTTTTTGTTAAGATAAATTATTAATTTAAAAAATATTATGCATATTTTTTTTATAAAAATCTAAAACTAATTAAAAAGACGACGACATTAACATCATAAAATAATAGGCCAAAAGGGATTAATTCAAAGTATATATCATACTTTACTTTGTGAGTTGTACTCGAATGAGATTAACGCTAGATTTGAGAGGATAAAAAAAGACCAAAATTAAATTTGATAGAATTTTGAATAATTTTATACAATTAAAAATATATATAAAATAATATTATTTTAACGCACAATATATTTTTCCGTAAGTAATGCAAGCGCATTTGTGCATTTTCCCACTCTATTTTAAATGTCAATCTGTCCATATAAAAGGGGAAGATAAAAAGGAAAAGCATGTCGAGAATCTTGCCCCTGATTTCTCCCATTAATTTTGTTTTCTCCTCCTCCCCGTCGTTCTTCTTCGTTTTGTTTTGTTTTTTTTTGTACTTTTTTTTTACTTTTCTGCATTGATAAACTCACCCCTAGATTAAATTAAGCATAAATTTTGGCTCACTCGAGCTTTGTTCAGTTGACGAAAAATAAGAAAAAAAAAATACAAAAATACAAAAATATCTAACTTCTCTATTTCTTTATTTGTTTTGTTAGTAAAAGAGTTGTGAAATTCACGTTTTTGACTTATTTTTTTTATGGTTGAGGTATTCGGTGGGTTTTGAAATTATCTTCAACTTAATATCGATTAGTCTTCGAAAAATCAATTCTACCATTCATTTGCAGGAGTCCTATTTAAAAAAACCAAGACTTTTGTCCTGTATAGACCGGTCCCATAAGATGTTTCAAACCTAAGACCTAATAGAAAACATACGTCTAAGTCTCAAATCTTGATTTGCAGACCAACTCTTTAGAGTTTGTTTTTGACTTATTAAGAATCATTTTCTCATGTTTTGTAAAAATTATAAAATTTTATAAGAGTTTTTACGTTAATTTGTTACACAATTAAATTACTGTTCACTTTTCTATAAGATTTTCAAAAAATCTAGAAACATATTTTTTTGTGCACATATTCAGAGATAAATGTGTTCAGATCAATTTGATACATGTAGAGCTCATATTATTGGAAGGACTTCACGTACATTTAATAATTGTAAATACATCTGTATTTGGATCTGTACACAAAAATTATGCCCATGGAGTTACTTAAATTTTTGTTATCAAATGTATAATTGGAAATTTCGTTTCTGTTTTTTTTTTTCATTTTATTAAAATAATTTCAAAGGCAATCTTGATAAATTAAGGGAGTCTTTGTTCGTGGTACAATTTTGCTACTATATAATAATGCAATCTCATATGTGGACCGTCCACGTTAAGATCCATGAAAATCGCAAATCAGACATATCGCGTGGGAATACTGTCGGTGGTAAATGTACACCAACCAACCTCTCTTCAATTTCCTCTTCCTTATTTACTCCCTGTTTAAGAATACAAACTATTTGTATACATTCGGGCTCACATGATTAAGAAGAATTTAACGTGTATTCGATAATTCATTTAAAAGTGTAGGAATACAAACTATTTGTGTACATTCACATCTGTGTTCGGAATCGTTAAA
The DNA here is from genome assembly GCA_014822125.1 of Arbutus unedo. Classification (NCBI taxonomy): domain Eukaryota; kingdom Viridiplantae; phylum Streptophyta; class Magnoliopsida; order Ericales; family Ericaceae; genus Arbutus; species Arbutus unedo. The sequence goes on from JABCMJ010006337.1 coordinate 17,845, forward strand.
TACATGTAGGGCTCACATTTCAGGCACATCTGTATCTAAATGTGCATAAATAATTTATTTTTCTAGACTTTCATCTCTTTATAGACATTTGCGAATTTTTTGAGTCCATTTACTCCATGCTAAGTATACGAACAAAACATAACTCCCACATATAAATTTAAATACAGATATATTTAAAATCATCCTTCATACAATTCGGACCTTTAATTATTTTGTAAATTTCATATTGAGTTACGGACATATCTGTCTCTTAATTAAAATCTTTGTTTGTAAATTTTCTCTAATAAAAAACATATTGTTAAAAAGTTAAATCTTTTTCAAAAGTGATGATAATGTTATCTTGAAAGGGAGAATCCCCAATGGTGGATAATTTGTAAGAGTGAGGGAGCATTAAGACCAATTTCGTTTCACGTTTTTATTATATTATATTTTGTTCTTATTTAATTTTTTTTGCGTTCAATTAATTTTTTTTAAATTATTAATTTATTATGGCAAGAGAACCCAAAAAGTAAGAAATCATAACAAAACATTTAAAATAATTTACTAGAGGCGAAAATAATCCAAAATTGACAGATTTTTTTGAGATTATTTTTTATTCGTTTATTTTTTCGAAACTTCTAAATAAAAATTAATTAATACGAAAAATTGGGTCAGTATTAACGACAATTTCTACCCCTACAGCTTTTTGAGTTTGCGGACAAATACAGGGGCAAATACGACAGCAGCATCAACGTAGCCCAGAAGTACTACCGATCTGTCAGTGGATACGATGTACGTGATCACACCTCCTTCTAATAACTACCCTCTTTAACTACCTTTTGGTGATAAATTGGGCAGTGTTTGGCCTATGCCAATTTCTTTCATAGTTTTGAATTTCTCTGCTTGCTAATGTATATAGGATGAGTTGCTGTGGGCTGCTGCCTGGTTGTACAAGGCCACAAACAACCAGTACTACTTGAATTACCTCGGCGACAATGGCGATGCGCTTGGCGGGACCGGATGGGCCATGACTGAGTTCAGTTGGGATGTCAAGTATGCCGGTGTTCAGACTCTCGTTGCTAAGGTAATTTTTTTTGAGAATTTTGCCCGTATCAATCATATGATTAATTATCGAGAGTTCACCGAAAAGCAGCTTCCCTCGTATCTTGTTAGAAAATCAACCCTTTCATCTAAAATTTTGCTCAGTAGTATGGAAACCTATAGATTGTGAGAAATGGCACTATGAGAAGTATCTAGTCTTTCGGGAATATTACGTGCTCGTTTGTCTGCTCAGTAACAAGGTATCGCGTGCCTAGCTTTTCATGAGAGAAGGAAACAAGAGCAGACAAGCCTCTATGTACTATGGGCAGGCACACGGTGACGTGGTGTTTCTGGAGTACTAGGGTAATTACTCATTGGGCAGTCATGTTTTGCTTCATTTATTTGTCAAGAGTTTATCCTTATGTTCTAGTAAGATGATCACATGGTCATCATTATTGAAGCAGAAACCTATAGATTGCGAGAAATGGCGCTGTGCGGAAGTATGAGAAGTATAAGAAGTATCACTGAATAGTCGTGTGTCTGCTTAATAGTAGGTGATCATCCCTAGCTATTCATGAGAAAAGGAAACAAGAACAAACAAACCTCTATGTACTATTAAGCAGGTACGCAGTCACATGGTGACATGGAGTATTAGATAGTTACTCATGGGGCAATGGGCCGCGATGTTTTGCTTCATTTATTTATCAAAGTTTTATTCTTATGATCTTTTTGAGGTACTATATGTTGGACTAAAGACCGTCCTTTGAGGATGGAGAGTTGTCTATACTCTCCAGCTGATTTCAAAGATTTATTGCGAAGACGCGCTAGAAACCCCATAAAACTCAAGAGGAAAGACTTTCCCCCAACTAAATTATCAAACTACTAAATTTGGCCATGATTCATAAGAGACTTTACCCCTTTTCTAGTAAGATGATCACCTGGTCATCATTTCCCAAACCTCTTTCCTGCTGTCTTTGGCAAGCATATAAGTATGATCATTAGGAGCTAACTATCTTATTTGATGAGTTCTTTCAGTTGCTAATGGGAGGGAAAGCTGGACAATACGCACCGGTGTTTGAAAAATACCAAGAAAAGGCAGAGTCTTTCATGTGTTCATGCCTCGGAAAGGGAAGCCAGAGCGTTCAGACGACACCAGGAGGCCTTATTTTCCGGCAGAGTTGGAACAACTTGCAGTTCGTTACCAGCGCTTCGTTCCTCGTCACTGTCTACTCTGACTATCTCACCTCAGCTGGGAAAAGCCTAAATTGTGCTTCTGGCAGCGTCACTCCATCTGAGCTTCTTTCATTTGCAAAGTCTCAGGTATAGATTGGTTTTTGAAGTGGAACATATTATCTATGTTATTCGATGCTTTAACTCGCTTTGTCATTGGTCAAACGATATGAAATTATACCTGAGTCCCATGAGGCACGTAACCAGTAAGCAAGTCTCTCGTATCTAATCGCATGGAGGCTCACACAAGAAGTGCATCCCAGACACCAAATTATCATATGCATATGTTGTACTCAATATACATCCTTTGAAAGCGTTACTCTTTCACTTGTCTCCCACAAATATATGCTTACCGCGTACTTCGGTCCTTTGCATTTTTACCAATGAGGAAGCAACAACTCAAATTTGACAGGACAAAAAAATTCATAGCATTTCACACGGTTGTGAGATACAACTTCTCTTGTGTCTTATTTTTTTGAAAATTCCCTTCTCTTTGATTCCTTTCTTTTGAGCTCATTTGGCCCTTTTCTGCTTCCTGCCTTTCACGTTTTGACACTGTTTTGACCTCATTCACCTTCTTCCTGAGCCGTTGAAACTTCCTTTCTTGCTTGTCTAATCGAGCCTAATGAATCCTCGTTAATAGATTTAGATTGTACTCGTTCCAATTACCAAACTCAATGAGCCCGGTGTTGTTATTTATTATTGTCACTACCTCCTCGTGTCAGGATTGAGTAATTTGTGCCTCTGCTCCCTTCTTTGGATGTGGTAGCCGTTTTGTTTCTCAGGCTCCCATTTCGAAATCGAACTCCAATTCTCCATCACCCATCACCACCGCAGTAAACACATTTTCTAAGTAATACTAAACAGAGTCTCATGTTGTAGGTCCTTTCTGCAATATCTTAGTATATCATAAGTTAAAAGACTTTTAGGGAGTTTCGAGACCTGAACTGACACTGGCACTTGATATTGTTACCTGATTTTGTGTAACATAGCTTCAGTCTAATTTTCCTAAAGCTTCTAATTTTGGTAATGTTTGAATGAATAGGTGGACTATATACTAGGGGACAACCCAAGAGCCACAAGTTACATGGTAGGCTACGGAAACAACTACCCGCGACAGGTTCACCACAGAGGTTCCTCAATTGTCTCCATCAAAGTTGATCCCTCGTTTGTAACTTGCCGAGGAGGGTACGCCACTTGGTACAACAGCAAGTCAAGTGATCCGAATATCCTAACGGGTGCCATTGTTGGTGGACCTGATGCTTACGACAATTTTGCCGATCAAAGAGATAATTACGAGCAAACGGAACCAGCTACGTACAACAACGCTCCTCTCGTCGGCCTTTTGGCAAGACTACATGGTGGTCATAGCGGCTATAATCAGCTCCTTCCAGGTATCTATCTATTTGAGGCAACTTCCATTCAAACATGAAGCATATTGATCAACTTTTTTGGTACATATGTATGTCGTTTCCATTGTATTACCCGTTACTACAATCACATCAATGAGACCCTCATCACCGCTCAATAGCATGTCAACACATGTTCCGTTTTTTGAGATTAACTTTGTTAAAACATTTACTGCCGAGCTGATCATACGTCTGCAATGCGCTGTATGCTCCATAATACGTCCCGTTCTTCTACCCTCGATACCTCTACTTTCCATTTGATCGGATTCGGAAAGTTAGTAAAACAAGGGCTCCAGTTTTGTGTCAATACTCATGTTATGTCAACTTGTTTCGCAGTGGTCTTGCCAGTCCCTAAAAATGGACCAAAGGCAGCTCCACCAGTAGCCAAACCCCCTCCAACTCAAGGTAATCTTCTGCACCTTTTCCTAAACAATTACTTGAAAATTTCTTCAAATTTTTAGTACCCATTTACTTTTTTTCGGTTTCCTACTTAAGTGGGATGTTTGGCTACTTGATTAGCTCTATTCTCTGTGCATAAGTCAGTATCTGGGCCAGTCGGTAGAACAACCCAGTATAGTGGTAGACCAATGTTAGAGTTCCTTCTTTTTGTTTCGAGGCATCTTCCTTTTCATGCCAGAATAGAGGATCTTCCTTTTCATGACAAACCCTTGACGGGCAATCTCTCCTTTACAAAATAGAGGACCGGGGAGAGTTTAAACGACCGTGAATTTGTAGAACTAATCATGCCTTTATGCCTACAGTCGTAGAAGCTATTGCTAGGAAAGTTTACGATTCTCGCGCATCTAATCGCTTGAAATCTAAAGTCAGGTTACTATTTTGTTTTGACAGGTTCATCTTCTGCCTCAATTGCCATTGAACAGAAGATGACAAATTCATGGAACTACAAGGGGACTACATACTACAGATATTCCACAACTGTAACCAACAATTTGGACAAGTCTCTGAAGTATCTCAATCTTTCCATAGCCAAGCTATATGGTCCTTTGTGGGGACTAACAAAGTCTGGTGATTCCTATTCTTTTCCGGCATGGCTCGACTCGTTACCTGCCGGAAAGAGCCTTGAGTTTGTTTACATCCATTCTGCCTCTCAAGCTGACGTATCGGTCTCGAGTTACACTTTGGTTTGAGAAAAGTGGTCTACAAAATAATGAAAGACCTCACGTGCATCAGACGGTTCTAGATCTGTGCACGTGTGAGTTGTGTTTGTGGACTTGCTCATTCCATGCGGGTTTTACGGGGTAGTATTGTGTAAGTTGTGCAGCTATAGAAGATTGAAGTCCAGAATATGGTGTTTTGCGTTTTAGTCGTAAGTTTCAATTACTAGTTGAATTGGTGTGAGAGGTTTTAGGTGGTTTAAGAGTTAAATAAGGAAGAAGAAAGGAGTGAAGAGACTATCAAAAAGGTGTGCTCATCCTCTTTCTTCTTCTCTTGATTAGTTTTATATTTGAGAGAGAGAGAGAGAGACCCCGAGAGGGAGGGAGACACAATTCTAGGAGTCTTGTTTTTGGACTCCAAAAATAGTTTCCGAGTTTTTTTTCTTGGTTTTCTCCCCCTTTTGGCCTTGTGATCTTGTAATCTTTGCAATATTTCGTGTCTGCAATATATATACATATATAAACTCTGCAATGGCAATGTTTACCTCTTTGCTATTATAGTTTTTGTTTATTGATATTGTGAAAATCTTTATCTGTTTTATCGTCTAACTCCTTACGAAAAGTCTCTTTAAGATTTTTTCTAAATTGCAGAGAATAAAAATCAGTTAATGTGTCGGACCTAAAGCACTTTAATGCTTAAGTTAGTCAGTGAAAGAAAAGAGTTTAATTGATAACACATTTGCATAGAATAAAATGAACCGTACTTTTAACCTTTCAACTCCTTTATATAGTCAGATTTAATAACGCTAGAAATAAATGTAGTTACTATTGACGTTATACATGATGCATTGGACGTTAGGTCGGACATCACGTGTCAAGATCAAGCCACTTGGAGAACACGCGGAAGACGGGTGTAGCCCTGTTGACCAGGTTACCTAGATCGAGTAATGCTTCGGCCAGGTCCACACGATGCACACTCTCGACGTGGGTTGGTTGTGCAACACCGTACAGACCACGTTGGGTTTTCTTTCCAACCCATTAAACTTGGTTATTAAGCCTCGCTCATTTAACGACCCAATCCGGTACCGATTCGACCCACTACAATATAAATGAAAAATAAATAATAATAGAAAGACTTGAACTCAAGACCTTCTCCAAAACTGAAATCAAGATCTTCCAAAAGGGAAACAAAAGCAAAATCCTAATCTTATACATGTGGGAGGTGAAATTTCATGTTGTCGAGGGAATAAAATTCCTATGTCTTTGGATCTTATCGTAATCACCGGAATACGAACTCAAGAAGTTTGAACGCACCTAGCTAGCATTTGGCTTTCACTCTGACACCTCCGCATACGTGCTCTGAGAGTGATTATTTTATGAGAGTTTTTCCACACTTCGATTTTACTGATTTTCAAGTTTCCCGTAATTGTTTGTTATCAAATAAATAGACGAAGAAATTTTTTTCTTCTTTTTATTTTACTTCATTAATTTTTTCTTGAATTATAAACTTAGCCCAAGAACCCAATGAAGTCCGGCCCAAAACCGTTGGGCTGGCGGGTTTTATAACAGGAACTCATTTAGTTCCCGCGAAAATTCGGGGCAACTGCTGTACCGTATTGCCGTGAGCAACAAGTCCAACGCTGTGATACGGTCATTATATATTTAAAGCATTTCAAAGCCCTAAACCATTTCCGACGAATTTCTCTGAGCTCATCAATCATCATCATCGGAGAGTGAGATCCGCAGAAAAAATGGCGAGCGGGGACACGATCGAAGCGGAGAGTCACTTGGTTCGCCTCTGCATTGAAGCGGCGTCGCAGAGCAGGGACGCAGTCGAGTCCTGGCGGAGACAGCGGCGCACTCTTGAACGCATGCCCTCTCAGCTCGCCGGTGCTCTCATCGCTCGCCTCCTCCGGCGGCGGCTCCTCTATCCTTCTTTGCTTGAGTAGGTTTCATCTTCACTCGCTACTTTCTGATTTTACCATTTCTATTCATTTCCTAAGGTTACGTACTCTGTATCCTCATCGGGAATTCGCGATGGATCTGTTTCTGTGGCCTGTGGCCTGTTATATGGGATTTCGATTGTTATTTGCATGAATTATAACTATTGAATTAACACATTTTACTGGATTTGACTGCTCTTCGTTGTTCTGGTAGTCTTATGCCGGTCATTTTGATTTCTGAAATTTACAGTTGCGTGTATATATAAGAAAGGATGCTATTCACTACTGATAATCAGCTTTGTTGTCCATATGTTCTATATTTGTGTAAGAGGAAGAATTGAATTGGGTAAACATTTGGATCTGAAAACTGATCTGAAGTTCATGGTTGTGCAGTTCTGTTGCGCACAACTATGTTTCGTGGTGTGTAGTAGGCGTGAAGTTTGCGAACTGTAATCTGTTGAGAATTGGCTAATACCTTTCTGGAGCTGATTCTGTTCAGCTATACTATTTGCAGCTTAGCACTATTGACTTTAGGTAACAATGGAATGAGCAACAGTCATCTTGGATTTTTCAACTGCTTATTTGGTCTGAATCTCTTATAGTCACCGAAGAAGATTTTTAAGTTGATTTCTATGTGTAGGTGAAGCAAGCTTAGAGAGCTATGGTGTGGAAATCGCATGTCCTGCTACTTTTAGAATGATGGATTTACATTAGATTTGTATGATGTGCTGCTTTGTTGTTTGAGCTTTGACAAAGTAAAATTGCTCCTGTAGAGTTTTCAAATACAGCGTAGAGGAGATCGATTTGAGAGGCGAGATCTCTGTTGATGCAGAATGGATGGCATACTTGGGTGCATTTCGTTATCTGCGCTCTCTGAATCTTTCAGACTGCCATAGAATTTCTAATTCTGCTCTTTGGGATATTACAGGTATGGTAGTTTAGGTCTGTTTACAAGACAAGTTGCCTGGGTTACATGGCCTAGCCATTAGCATTTTGCTGACTGAAACCCTTATAAATAGACAGTAGTGACATAGGCATGTTCTCTTGTTTACTGTTCCTTGTAACCGATTGTTTAAAGCATAAGAAGAAAAATGATTTATTAATTGCTCAGTATCTTTATGAAATGGTCCATTTCAAGTGGTCTAGCTGAAGATGATTCATTATGAACCAGGGGGTTTAGGCAGTGATTTGATTGCTCTCTCTTACGGATGATTCAGTAGGTTAAAAGATGGGCAAAAGTGAAGACATGTTGTGATCAGCCTATGGAATTCATGTTCTTCTATGTTATGAATTTCACTAACATGTGTTTTTAGTTAATGTCACGAGGGATTAACATCTATTATTTTAGTGACCTAAACTTGTGTCATTACCTGCCCTGGGACAGGTGCTGAAATTATTATGTTATGGAAGAGGCTATAAACTCTTTCTAAGGTATCCAAGTTTTTCTTCCTGGTGTCAGGTTTGACTAATTTAAAGGAGGTCGACCTTTCTCGGTGCTCAAAGGTTACTAATGCTGGAATTAGGCATCTTTTGACAACGTCAACTTTGGAGAAATTACATATCTCAGAAACAGGGGTGACTGCAGAGGGGGTTTCACTTCTCTCTTCACTTAAAAACTTATCTGTATTGGACTTGGGAGGTCTGCCTGTTACTGATCTGGCACTGAGCTCTCTTCAGGTCATTTTTCTTTTAAAATACTTCTAATAGTTTCCCTGATGTGATTTTTTATGTCTCTTATGAGTCTTGAGAAAGTGTTGGTAGTTGTTAAATTGCTGTTTGTTCAAATTATTTTTCTTATTCACTCTTCACTCTTTAAAGAGAATAACATCTAGTTCTTAATGCCCTCGTTACGGTTGTGTATTTGTATCATAACAAAATTGAATTAAAAGCATGGGGAGTATTTCATGCCACCTCGAATGTAATCCTAGTGGAACTATGTGAGGGCAAGCGTTGACACTTCTTCTTGTTGTTATCTGAGAGGTTGGAAATGTTGATATGGTTGACATGGGTCTGATTGAAACTTTCCAATAAAATATTTGGATGTTGCTTTTTGAAGGTGGTCCAGTGGTCACATATGCAACACTAGTTTGATACCTCTGCTTATTTATTTTTTCCCCATTTGCCATTACATCATGCTGTATAAAATTTTAGGAATTAGTTGTGATGTTACTATCACAAACTTTGTTATGGAACTTCCTTTGTGTGGTCCGATTTTGTTCTAGTTATACTGAATTTCATCGTCAATTAAGTTGGAGAGATTGAAATCCCGTAAGATTATGAAAATCTGTATTGTAACTGTCATGGCCTATGTTTTCATTAGGTTTTGACAAAGCTACAACACCTAGACCTTTGGGGAAGCAAAATATCTAACAAAGGTGCTGCGGCTTTAATAGTGTTCCCCATGTTGAGCTTCCTGAATCTAGCTTGGACTAAGGTTACAGAGCTGCCAAATTTGTCCTCTCTTTCATGCCTAAACATGAGTAATTGCACTATACATTCTCTATTTGAAGACATCGGTGATAAAGCTCGTATGACAAAGCTTGTTCTTTCTGGAGCTTCATATGTGGATGTGTCTGAAGCCTTTTTGCACGTCGAAACCAGTTCCCTATCTTTCTTGGACATGTCCAACTCTTCTATTGACAGATTCTGCTTTTTGTCTGGCATGAGTGTGCTTGAACATTTGGACCTCAGCTCTAGCTTGATCGATGACAATTCAATTGAAATTATTGCATGTATTGGACCAAATCTGAGAAGCTTAAACCTTGACAGGACAAGAGTGACCTCTGCTGGAGTGGGAATTTTAGCTGGAAATGTTCCCCTTCTTCAAAATATATCATTATCTTCCACGCAGATAGATGACCTTGCCATTTCATATATCGGCATGATACCTTCACTGAAGCTTATCAACCTAAGCAGGACAAATGTCAAAGGTATGATTCTTCAAGCCCCAGTCGGAGCTTGTCTCACATTATATGACTTCTTGATCGCTCATATCATTCATTTTGGCGAGTGCAAAGAGCTCTAGGTCCAGACAAGAGGGAAAAACGAGGGAGGGGATGGGGGAATTGCCATGTATGCCATTTTTCAGATCACTATCCAACATATTTCCATGGAAGTTAATCTTTTTCCTTGATTTCAGATGGGAAAACGTGCTAGGGTGACATTCATAATCCACTTGAAATATTGAAAGATCTTTGACTAAGAATTTTATATCCTTAGCCAACCCAAATAAATCATGCAGGTCGTCGTTTTGTACTTACATATACTTCTATGGGAATGGTTTGGCTATGTGTATTTGTATAAGTTCGGTTTACCTAAGAACTAGTATTCGTATAGTCAAGCTTATATTCCATGATCCCTCCTTGTGACATCAACATTATTTTTCTTTTTATAGCTCATGTTTATTTTTTCTTCTGGATCATTAGGAGTGGTTCACCAAGTAGGGAATGAGCCAGAGTGGATTCCCTCTCTGACAGCACTACAAAACCTCACTTCTTTGGAAAGGCTGGATTTAGAGGAAACCCTCGTCAGGGATGCAGCACTGCATCCTCTATCAAGCTTGCAACAATTGACCTATTTATCTATCAAAAGTGATTTCCTCACAGATATGTCTTTGTACGTCTTGTCATCCCTCCCTAAGCTGACGAATCTCAGTCTTCAGGATGCTGTGTTGACCAATGCCGCGATTGAATCATTCAATCCATCATCAACAATGAAAGCACTAGATTTGAGGGGTTGTTGGCTTTTAACAGAGGATGTTCTTTTGCAATTTTGCAAAAAGCATCCTCGAATTGAAGTCAGACACGAACTCATTTGTTCTGTTCAATTTGATCAAGACAGCTCCAGCTCTTCAACTCAGTCTCAATCAACCTTAAAGAGGTTGCACTTGAAACAAAAGCGGGGAAAAATGGCCGTGCCTCCTTTTCGATCCAATAACAATACATTCTTAGGTAAGCCTTTTACTTGTTTTTTTTTTTAAATTACATATCTTCGAAAATTTCAGCTGTTTATGACTTTGTATAAGTTTTTTGTTTGTGATTGTGGAATAGATCAGAGGTTGAAGTATAGCAGAGAAGAACTACTTGCATTGCAGTTTTCACCATTGTTGCAAATTTCTCCCCTTGAAAGAGAGGTAATATAATTCCTGGGTAGCAACTGTAACAGTCACCTTGTTCTGTATGTACTGTAGAAGTCTTCTTTGTTCTTTCTGGAAGATAAGAGAGTTCTTCAAGTACTTTCTACGGCAAACCATCATGAAGATTAATATCAAATATGTGTGATGCTGTTAAGTTAGCTTGGCATGGCCATTAAGATGCTTGTACCATTATCCAGTTTTCTCTATATATGTATCCCAGGAAATCATTTGCAACATTCATCATTGCACAAACTTACTGCCATTTGTTAGCCGTCAAAATTTAAAAAGGGATATGGTAGATATAGTAGAAGTTGAGGTTTATTATCGAGGGATAAATAGTTATAAAGGTTTCAATTGAGTATTTTTTTTTTAAGTACGAGGTTATGATAGAAATGTGTAGGTGGAGGACATTTTTCTAATTGATAATGTTAGTCTCGTAATTAATAATACTATTTTTGTAAATAGATATGAAAGAGGAGATGGTGAGATAATTTTATCCTTTTTCAAATGGATATAATGGTCTCTTGGATAGCATCTTCGAGGTGCAAAGAAATAAACAAACTATGAATATAGCAAACTTGGATAACTATATATGGGATGATAGCATTGGATCATTTCCACCTTAATACCATCATCAAAGGAAATCTTTATCAAGGAGCATGGCACTTTTTATCTTTATCACAAAATGGGGGCTATTTATTACTATAAATTTGTTTGTAGTCATGATGATGTAATTTTGGGATGTATTAGTCGTAGCGTAACGGTATTGCTAACTAGAGACGGTATTGCTAACTAGAGACGTGATTTTTTTTTTAAATTTCACATGTAGAAAAATAATTGATACCTTCTTTTTTTCGTAGAATCATATTTCGTAAAAATAATTGCTAACTCCTTTTGTTTGTTTTTATCCTTAATGCTATATAGTATATATTTTTGTGTTAATTGTAAGTAGTTTTAAAAATATTTTTGTTTGAAATTGAGGTTATTTTGTATAAGTTTGCACATTACAATGCATATAAAGGGCACATGTCAGAAGCTATTATGCTAAATTATAAATATTTTTTCTTTTGTAATTTCAAGTAGATTATAATTTTCATAGTGTAATGATTGTAAGAAAGAAAATTAAAAATTTCACACTCATACATGTTAATTTTTTAACAATCTAAAAATATATTGTTGAACATATAGGCTATGTTTGGTAACACTTTCTGTTTTCTGTTTTGTGTTTTCTGTTTTTGTTTCCTAATTTTTATTTTTGTTTTTAAAAAAACGAAAATAAAAACTTGTTTGTGTTAACTTATTTTTAGTTTGTTATGTATATAGACTCTATAGTATGTGTGTT
>JABCMJ010006339.1:0-20090 GCA_014822125.1 Arbutus unedo
GATTTTATTTTAGTCACATATATATATATATATATATATATATATATATATTGTCTCTAATATACTTATTATGTGACAAGTAATGTTAACAAGTAACTAAATAAACTTAAAAATAACATAACAACTATCCTTGTAAGAACTAGCCTTAACAATTAAGAAAGTTAATAGTAATAGTAGCATATAGAATCAAAGGGTATGTGAAGTGGTGGATGAGACATTCACACAGGGAGAAGGAAAGAAAATTTAGGGTTTGTAATTTGATACACTTACCAATTTCATGATTTAATCAATGGATGAAGATGATGATGCAACAAACAAATTAAAAATAAAATTCTGAAGCATTCATAGATTTTAACCGCAAAAGTTAAATTTCTGCATCTACAAAAGTTTAATGTCAACGGAGCTTGAGAAGCCGCATTGGTTGTAAAAATCACTACAAATTGTTAGACAAATAAGGGGAAAAACAAACAGATCGACAAGGCAGTGTTTGGATGTTGGATTTGGGGAGGAATTTGCTATGGCAAAAGAAAATGTAGGGAATTTTCATTCACAAATTTAATCTACGATTCCCTTGAATTTTCTTTTCGCAAAGTTCCAAATACCACCTTTAAAGGGAAAAAGAAAAACAAATTTGTCAAACTACATCGAGTCTTATTTTCCTCACAAACGCTCAACTACAAATATGTAAACGAAGCAATGTAGTTCTATGGAGGTGGAGGCCCTGGCTCAAACAGTGGAGGGCAGCAACTTGTGAATAGTCCACAGCAGCACAGAAACGACCAGCTGCGTATATAATCACAGAGACAGAGAGAGAGAGAGAGAGAGAGAGGGTGAAATCCATGAAATTAAAGCCACAAGGAAAATGAAAAGAAAAAAAACACTTACAACGATTCCAGACATCCGCTGTCAGGGGGTGGGGGTGGACCGGGTGGTGGTGGTGGTGGTGCTAGCAGCGGTGCTTCTGGTGGTGGTGGATCCATGACTGATGACAGATTGAGCAATTCTACCACTACGGAGATCCCAATAGAGAAAAACAACAATTTGGTTTGTATGAAGTTCAACAATTTGGTTTGTATATATACACACACACACACACATTCATACATATGAAGTTCAACAATCTTTCATCAGAGTCACACCTCCAACTACCATTCAATGCAGTGTATGAGGCCGGTCACAATCTAGCTAACACATGAACTAAGTCTAAATTAATCTGATCATTTGGAGCGACTGCTAGCCCTTTTGACAATAACCACCATATGCGGCATTTATGACAATCCCTACACAAATGGATTTCCTGCCACTGTATTTGAAAACTGATATTTTATTTGGAACAAAAAATTGAGACAGGATTGAGTCAACCCTCATATGAGATTAGGTAGGCATTCAAGTAATATACTATATTCATGGGCTGTGGATGTATCCTTGGACACTGTTAAACTGTGAGAAGCATAGTTTGTTGACCACCTACTAGTTTACTTTGACAAATATCTATGTGCTGATGAATATTTCATGGCGTAAGTTGCATGCTTAGGTCCACGAATCACAGGAATTTATGTCTTATTAAATTATGAAGTCCGCACAACGACTAAACCACAAGAAGTCTAATTACGTTTGACGCTTTAAACAACTAAAGTTTGAGACTGGATTTCTTGTCACATTTTGATTGTAACGACTAACCTAACCGTCTCAAACCCCCTTGGCTAAAACTAGATCGTCTGTATGGATTCTCACATTTCTCAACCACTGGGAGCGAGCGAGACCAAGTCAAGCTCTGGACCCATAAAACCACAAAGTTCTCACATGTACTGGTTGATTCAAATAAAAAACTATTAAGTTTTCTGATGTAAAAACATTTGCTGCTGCTTCTTATGCCAGTAACACTAAATTTAGTCCATCGTCTTTTTTACATATAATAGTAGCTAATTTTCTAATGCAACCTGCATCAACTAAGAAGCTTATCACCATAACTGAAAGGCACAAAAGGAAATGAATGTAAATACTAAAGGCAGAAAGCAGTAAGAAAAAATATTAGTCTACCGTGGGGTTTATGTTTCTAAGTGATAAGCAGAGTAATGAAATGGAAGCTGACATGGGCTACAGATAAGCCTTTTCTTGTATTAAAAATACTAATGTACATTGAATTAATAAATTAATTGATATTCGATCTATTTCTATGGAACCTGTGACTTAAAAACAATAAAAAAAAACAAAAATCAGAAAGATGTTCAAACAGCAATTCATTGATTAAACAGTTGCTCCATATTCCTCAGTTTGCTCCATGAACAACTTAGAACTCAGAAGGTAACCAGAACACAGTTTTCCAACAGAACGCGGCCAGTTCTTCCCACTTATTCTCTATTAACAAGGAAACCTGATGAGAAAGTAACCGGAGTAAATGTGTGCCGCCCAAAACGTGTTGCCTAGATTTGATGCTGCCAATTCTGCTGTAGCATCTTTACTCGTTAGCAAGTTGTAACCTTTCAGAGGGACCTAATGATTTTCCATGCAGAACGATTCAAACCAGGGCTCAGTTAAGTCCACCGATTCATCATCTTGGGAATACCAGTTTTTAGCTTCTGAAGAGGGGAGGATCAATCTGTCAATATGCTCAGCAGAAATTTCTTCTTTTCCATTACTGGATACGACTCGCTTGAGCTCCTCTACTTCAACAGGACTCTCAGTTTGTTTGTCAGCCCTCTCAATGTCTATGTCATCCTTAATGAAACGAGTAGAGCTCTGGAGATGATGAAAGGTACATATTTAGAAGTGAGTCCGTTGATAGATTAGGAAACCATTCAAAAATCACACAGTATCACTGTTTCAGCAATATAAGTCCCCTATACAGCTATACTGAAACAATTCGTCCACCAGTTTTTCACATTCTTCCGCATCCTTGTACAGCAACAGATGTGGGGAGGGGAATAGGAGAATATGAACATGCAGTGGTCTATGGATATGGAAAAGGGGAGGCCAAAAGAGGAAGGGCATTTATGACAGCTTTATCAATGAAAAAGCATCATCTGAACGTCCACTCTGGAGAACCAAACAAGCTTCTAATGACTACATTGTTACGATGGTAATGGAATTTGATAACCAACTTTAAACAACATAGTTGGCATTGTTTGACAACCAAACTATAGCTAGAGTCTGTAATATAGCACCCTAGCCAATGCCAACCTGAGCATACATCCTTCAGCATATGATATCTAGGTACACATCTAGGCAAAAGATCTAAACTCTCCATAAGAGCTAAAACTTCAGAGACTTCTAAGGAATTTTACTCTTTGAAAAGAACACTTAAATGATACTGTAAAGTACACCGGAATCCATTGTTCGTGAATCAGAACGTCAGATATAAACATATCTTCCAAGACTTGCATGTCCTTGACTCCATATGAAACTTATAATCCAACATCGGTAACTGTTTTTCAAGATTTCTACAAGGATTTCCTTTAAATAAAACTGTCAAAATAGTATAAAACGACCTTTACAAAAAGATAGATTATAAACGAGGTCTTTCTCGTTGCCGTCGGTTATAGAGAAGGTATATTTGAAAAGAACATAAACGTTAGCTGTAGAACACCAACAAAGTGAATAAATGCTTCCAAGATGAATGACTGCTTCAAAACAGCAAATGAGCCTAGACGGACTCTCTACTCATTGCCAATTCGTGTTGTGTTGGATACTTTTAGATGGTATCAGAGCTTGGCTTTCGAGGCTATTGGCCAAGACTCTAGATCGATTCCCCCTTTGTTTGTGTCATATGTTTTGATCCTTTGAATACCGCTCGGCGTGTGAGTTGGGAGCGCAAGTGCAGAGAATGTTAGAGCTTTTCCCTCATTAGGTAATTATCACACCTCCAAAACAAGTATATATCACAATCAGCAACCTCTACTCATTTTCAATTATCACCTCCAAAACTAGTATATATCCCAATCAGCAACCTCTACTCATTTTCACTGGTATTGAGTTGGTGCTTTAGCAATTACATGCCAAGTGAGATCAATAGTCCTACCATCTACGTGACAGCTATAAGCTTACGTGTGCTTTGCGGCAAATGGCGAATAGCAAGATGCAAGCATGACTAGTGGAGATGACAAGATAAGATACTGGCACTACAGAAATTTCAGAAAATTAAGACACAGATAAAGACAGAATAAATATACTCACAGATATGATACCTCGATAAAAGAGAGAAACCAGTTGAAGAAATAGAATTAAAGACATGGTCAAACTATACCTACCGGATAAAGATTTATGGGAAAGTTTTGCCTTCTAGATTTTTCTGGGGCAATAGTTGAAAGTATTTGAACAACCTCACTCATAGACGGCCGAGAATCAGGATCCAACAACAAACACTCCTTTGCTAAGTAAGCCATTATATGCATCTCTTCTTCTGGAAAGTTCCCTTTCAATCGCGGATCAGGCAGCTCCCTAATCACTCGCAAACTATCCAGTAAACGAGGAGTAGCCTGCAAGAAGGTGTAAAGTTTTAAATCAAATCAACCAAGAAATGTGATAGCGAACTTCCCAGGGGAAAAGCATAAAGAAAGGGAAAAAAGTGGAGAGACTTGCAATTTGGTTATGAATAAAAAATGATCATTAGAAACAAGTTCTGCAATCAAGGCCGGTAACAATGATGACAACATAAACATGTGTAATGTATAATCATTAAAACTTCCAAAAACACCAAGAAGATTTTGAACTATGCAAAACAGCTAAAATCATCAACTTCAAGTTCAAGGTTTTCCTTGTGTCAGCGCTGAAATGATGCTATGGTTGACCAATTTATGATATTAGGGTATCCCATCAAATAAAGTCCTATAAGATGCAACCGTTAGGAAAGCACCTCGTGTTGCAGAAGCAAACATATGGAAAATTATGTGTTGCATGCAAACATCTAACAAGGTTATACCCAAATGACAAGGCTCTCTTCTCCTTTATTGGCTGTTTTATGGATGGGTTGCCGACCACTGATCAGCTCAAGAAGAACTACCCCAAAACTGAAAACATCTGACTTAAGAGAAGCTCTTCCAATAATTGCATACTCTGGAGCAAAATAGCCAAAAGTCCCTTGCATTCTAGCTGGAGAACTGGGACGGCTGGGAAGATCATCAGTCCTCAAATGTTTGGCCATCCCCAGATCAGTAATCTGCAGATATTATGTGTAATTACTGAGGAAGCAACATAATGAATATATGAACAAGAATAATTGACCTACCACCGAATTGGATGCTCCAAATATTATTAGCACAATACTTTTTCGCAATGCTGACTCATAGTGTGAGGAAAAGAGTTTCTTCTTTCTTTCTGGTTATAAATGTGAGATGGAGACCGAAGATTTATCAGCAGTATAATGCCTCGTTTCTTTGTATTAGTCTAGGTTGAAGATTGATCAGGTCGAGTAGGTTTGGATGGGGTGATAATAAACATAGCCTTGCTTTATCACACCTGTTCTCACATTTAAGTGCTTGTAGAATACAGTCTTACCTTTGCTCTCCAGTTCTCGTCCAAGAGGATATTTGTAGATTTGACATCTCTATGCAAAATCTTTGGTGCAGCTGCTTCATGGAGATATTCCAAGCCCTTGGCAGCTCCAAGTGCAACTCCAACACGAGTAGACCAATCCAGGCTTTTCCCTAAAGCCCCATCCAAACATTCTCTCAGATTACCTTTGCACATATACTCAAATACAAGCAGCCTCTCAACAATTTTTCCTTGGTTTTGTGAGCAGTAGCCCAGCAGAGGCAAAACATGACAGTGATGGAGTCTTGCTATCAACTCAATCTGACAAAAAACAACAGATCTCAGAACTCAAGAAAATCGCATAAAAGATAATAATTTTTACTTTGTTCTTGTTCAAGATGCAAGATGCAAGATGCTATAGGCAAGAAATCATGTAACAGACAAGCTCGTGCGCGGGCACACACACATATATCATACCTCTCTCAAAAAAATAACTTCAGAGTCTGGCCCTCCGTGAGTTTTCAGTCGCTTCACTGCCACAGTTTTACCGTCTTTAAGATAACCACTGTAAACATGACTGCTGCCCCCAACACCGATCAAATTAGAATTGGAGAACTTATTGGTTGCATCCTCCAGCTCAGGGTAAGAAAATCGTATAATTGTTCCAAGTATTGTTTCTCTATGGGTTCTGAATACTAATGGAATGCAACCTGCAATAATGACCAGATTTATGATGTTTTTAGAAAAAATAAGGCCAAGTTTGTCTTAATGAAACTCAATGGATGCCACTAAGATGAAACTGTGTACATGAGTTCCATCAGCTAAAAATACACACTCTAAGTCTCTAACATAACCCTTATATAAGTTTTTCGCAAGCTCCTCAAAAATCAGTCATAACCTACCCGTGATAGGTTTGATCTGGGAACCTGTATGAAATCTTGATCCAGAAGCTGAAGAAGTCCTGTGACTTATTAGGTTTGTAGCACTATTACAACTTGTATCTTTGTCAGATGAAAAGAGAGATCGTTGTACAGGACCTTTGTCCCTTCGATAGACATAGCATGCCACTGAAGCAATAAATGCCAGAGTAGTGAGCAGAACACATGTTAACAGAATGATCACAACAGTTTTACTGGAAAGATGCTTCTTCAATGAATCCAGCTGACCCAACGATCCTGTAACACGCAGCAAAGAGAACCCAAGTAAAAATTCAGACTCATGTAGCATATTCACCATTTTGATACGTTTTTGTTTATAGATTACCATGATGTATCATACTAAAAGTACAACTGACATATGAATAACCAGGTCAAAACTTTATTACGTGCAGACCAATAACATGCACAACCCAGATACCCACTTTGTGCTGATCCCTGTCAAACTGAAACTAGGTGCACAAATGAGTGAAGTCAAGCTGACTGCAGTTGTGGGGGCTAACTAAAATCCTGCTCGGCCTAGGTACTTGTCAGCTGTCAAAGCTGGTCAAACACAGCCAAGTCATGATCTGGTCAAGTCATTATTGCTTAGGTCGGCCCATCTGAGTCCCAATGATGCCAATCAATCCCATAATATGTCAAATCAATCCACGATCATGATGGCTTGTGCAAGTAATGCACTCGAGTGTGTACAAAATATCCCTCAACCGATCACTACAAATAAGGATGAAGACCATTGGAAAAGAGATAGATTACTTGGAATACTTGCACGGAATTGATCAGTTAGGACGTTTCTAGCCATTTTTGCATTAAAATCACTATAAGCTTCAACCTATATAATGGTTTACTTGGATATCTTTGTGCTCGAAAGAACTTTAGTTCTACGAGCTATCCCTCGTTTTGGTATTTACCTAACCCTCGGAGGGCATTTTGAACTATTAGCCCGAGTGTCTCTGACTGGTTACACCCTTGTACAGCTAGGGCTCCGAGATCCCGAAGCAAGTGGGACATGTTCCGTTTAAGTCCTTTTCTAGCTCCAGCAGAACTCATGGGGAGTCTCGTAAAATATCACCCCACATCGCTGTTGGTCATCTCAAGTCACATTTAGAATGTGATCTACCCTAGGATTAAGCATAACTTGTTAGCACAAGTGATATTGAGTGGGATGCTAATAATATAATGTACAAGTTCGCTTAGTAGCTTGGGTCGTATAGCAGCATCTGATTGCTCATGAGCTAATAAGTATAGTTTGTTATCGCCTATCGGTGAAATGGTAAGAAGATCAAGATCCACATTGAGCTTGGCTTGTTTATCTTTTAGGGAATCACAATGAAGCCTCCAGTTAAATCCATCATGAACAAAGCCTATGTCATTTGGTTAATCTTAACATGCTCTACTCAGATCCTAGGAAAAATTACCTTCAGAAACACGATCTGCTTCACTTTCTCATTTACAAAAATATCAAACAAGATTAAAAAAAAAAAAAGCAGCAGCAGCCAGATGTCAAATGATGCATTAAAAAACCATATAAGCACAGTGTACTTTGGATTAGTACGTTCCCAAGAGTATGACACACCAACACTACCAAAGTGACAAAGTCTAAACTACGAATGATATGCTATCCAATATTCACTATCTTCTAAGAGAGGAGGTCCCACCATTTCCTCAAAGAGCACAGGCCTAGGCACCCTTTCCTCCAGGTTTCTATAAAATTCGCTAGGCCAACAAACCCTAGTGAGTTGAAACCAAACACAACATAGAAGCATATGTAATGATAAGTGAAGGTTCGTTCTTTTTAACGACCCTTTTGCAACGCGTAAACTACTAAACTTAAGTTTAGAAGACAATGCTTCAAATAACGGCAACTGCCCTTAGAAATAAAGAGTAGTTGTGCCTCAGCACAAAAGAAGTCATCATAATGACCCTCATAATCAGCAACAGAAGGACCAGATTGTCAAAGTAGAATCTCCAGAATTGCCTTGTGGTATTGAACTATATTACCAGCAAGACACTCAGTTAAGAAAAAGGATAAAAGCTGCTGGTTACTGCTACTGCCTATGCATTATAATTAATTACAATGACAAAGCATGATTCCTTCAAAGAATAATCATTACTCATCACCCAAATGTAGTAGACCACTAAAGCTGTTCATTAATGACACTTCTGTGCACTACAGAAAAATACCAGAAGTGCAGTTGCAGGCTGTAAAACAGCTCATACTGAGATTGCTAGCTGCTACTTCAGGGAACCCAGAACCACACATGCAAGTCCAATGATCTTTGCTTGATGCTCCTGCAGCCAGACAAAAAATTAGCAAACCTAAATGATCAAAATTATAGAAAACCGACAATTGCTCAGTAATACATCGTATGAATTAATACATCTACAAATATATGCCGTTATCTGTAGATCTTGTCTTTATCAGAATCATACCAAAACAATTGTAAATAATAATCAGTTACTTTGGTCAGACATGTGCTGAAACTTTAGGTCAAATCCCTTTTCGGATCACTTTTTCAGGGTTAATCCTACCTTCTTTCTTGTGCATTTCCTAGGGCTTTAGGGTAGATAAGGAGTTTTTTCTGAACACAGGCTGGTTGTAGATCAGCAGTAGGGATCCCATTCCTCCCATAAGACCTGGTTCTTTTGGCGCACTAATCAGTTATGTAACTGTTGGTATCAGAGCAAAAAACAAAAGAGTGTGTCTACTATAAGAAGGTTAACTAAAGCAGAGTAAGAGCTGTCCAATCAGAAGATGGGGCTACCTAAGTGAGAGCAGCCAATGATGTTGGCTTCATAATCGAGGAGGCATGATATGGGCCCAACTCTGAAGGGGTATACGATGTCTCTCATGCATTCCGTCAACTTGAATCAGTTGCCAAATTGGTCATGTTCGTAACAACTTACAAATGGAATGTCTCAACGGCTTATTGCAACACAAAAACTACATAGCCCTTAACAAAAGCACTCACCTTTCGCCACTAAAGGACAAAGCCAGGAGCGGAAGGAGGGACTTGAACCCTCAACCTCAGCCTTGGCAAGGCTATGCTCTACCATTAAGCTATTTCCGCCAACTACGGTAGTAGCGAAGCACTACTAAGCAATTCATGTATCACTTGAGACGGACGACTTCTATTTTTTGCGCCGGCCCATAGTCTTGACCTCCGATCGAGCTACGAGCACGAGTAGGTAGGTGGCATCAGGGAAAGGGGCGGCTGGGCTGCCTTTTCAATCAATCTCTGGCCACTCAGTGCCGCTATTGGTGCGAGTTGTAAGGAGTCTTGGTCTCAAGTCGAGCTTGGGCGTCATTTCATTCTCACCGCAAGACTAGACAAGTTGCTCCCCCCCCCCCCCCTCGGGGGGCAGCGGCGGCATCTGTAATTTAAGTTAGGTCATTTCCTAAGACAGCTCCTCTTATTCTACGATAATCCAAGCTGCACCAGAAAAGTTAACTATTGTCCTTTCCACCTCAACTTTGGACAGAAGTGTCAGAAACCTACATTATGTTTTCTCTGCTAAGTACCAAGGCTAAGAACTTTAAAACACTCGCTATAATACCAATGAAATTCCCAATCAAAGTATCGCTGTTCCCTAAGGCTGGTCCCATCGCTCCGTGTTAAGAGTTTTCATGTTTGATGGTGTGATTTCGTAGGAACCAAATCATAATTCTATGCTTCTATAATCTTCATATCGTTCCTTCTCAAATTTTCAAGCCGTGTCCAAGACCGCATACCATAATTATTTATGTTTAGTTAAAATTACCAGATTGCATATTGGTGAAACTCTGAGGAGCTTAGGGTTAATTGGAAAATGGAAGGAAGTCATTCAGCAACAGTAAACCATATCAACAGTGCTGAGTGTACCAAGGAAATAACCAGGATAGGATTGTTTGCATACCAGGACTACAATTACATGAAGTAGAGCAGTTGGTTTCAACAGAAAACCTCTGGTTTCCCAGATAGGCAGAAGAACACGTGCAGGTCCATTCATTCATGTTGGATGTATTTGAAACTTCATCTGCCAAAGGACAAAGAGAAATATCTTTCTAATCATGAAAACTTTTCAGAGTTATATAGAACTTGACAAAAATGTTATAATTTTTTGTTGTGTGTGTGTGTGTGTGTGTGTGATGAGTTGTAAACTACAAAGCCATCAAGGAGATCCAGAATCACATGGATCCCTAGGAACAAATTCCAATCATGGAAGCAAATAAATCTCCAATATTTGCTTGAATAACTATTTTTTGGAATCTTTGATAAGCACCAGATGTTCGTCCATATACTAAAGCAACTAACGGGCTCTTTGGACTTCTATACTATTAATGATCATGGGGAGGATTTTCTTGTTGGAGTGCACAGGTTGACACTAACCACAAATAATCTGGTGAATCCAGTTCAAGCTAATGAGACAAGCGAGGGCAACTGCTGCTTGGAGCTTCATTTATTCTAGCCCAAATGCTGTACTGGAAGCCAAAGAAGCCAGTTAAGACATGTCAAACAAGAAATAAATACTGTAAGACAGTAACAACTAACAAAAGACCTCCTGTGGTCAAAGTTCAGTATACATACACCGTATAAAGCAACTTGAGTTCAAAATTTCAAATCCTTACTCAGTGAACACACGGAAGCTTTTCTAATTTAGTAGAAGCTTTTCAATGATCAATCTCATTCTCACATGTGCTCTATAGAGGATAGTATCCAAATCATTAAAAGGGGGAATCTAGCTGAAAGACAAGAATCAAATTTCTCTTCCACACAGACAAAGGTCGGGTTACTAAGGCACCCAAGAATTTCAATCTCAGACGATCCTTAAAATGTGAAACCCACTGAGTTTTATGGGGGAATGATTGTAATCCTTAAGTTCCAAGGATAGCAATTATGACCAACCTTCATTACAAACGAGGAGCACAACCATCAAGCATGCAAGATCTCCACGTCGGTAGCTGTCAATGCTATCTATTTCAAAATTATTAGTAGATAATTAGGGTAGACAGAAATTGGTAAGAATATCAGAAGTTACAAATGAAGTTCATATCTACCACCATATAAATAGAATTATGGCACATAGCAAGACAAGTTGCGCATCAATACAATTACTAACAAATTATAGATGGGGGTTTCAATTCTCTACCATAAGAAAGACGTTTTTCCTACAAATAATGTTCAGGTTGGATTTTCAGATGATGCCAGCTCTGTTGAGACCTGCCAGCCTATACAGAAGCAAAAGTCACATCCATGAAAAGGAAGTTCCCATAATCCATCACCATAAATTGTAGGCAGATGGAATGATGTGTATACAGCTGCATACCAAAACAGAGCGCTCACAAACCAAATAATGGTGATTTAATTTCAAACTCAAATGGAAGTATGACCAACTTTGACTATGATATTCGGTAATGAAAATATGGTAGTGGAAAATAAATGATAAGTTCGACCACAAAGAAAAAAACAACAGTTGGAAGTTTGAAACACAAAGTAAACACAAATTGCAACAAAAGGAAGAAAAATGCATTGACAATTACAAATTTCTGAAGACATGGTGAATAGACAAACCCCTTAATGGTGTAATTCATCTCAACCCACGTTTCAAATTATGAGCAATACAAATGTAGGGCAAGGAGGCCTTCCGGTTTTGTCATTTACAATTGCTTTTCCTAATTCAGTGCATTTCCTAGCATTAAAGCTTACCAAGATAGAGCAAAACAATAATTGGCCATCTACAGAACCAAACAGCAAGACTTCATAATGATACCCAGCTAAAGGGCTTAAGTTTGATTGTGAATGTCTAAGAACTGGCACATAACACTAATGCCAAAGAGAATGGCGTCAAAATTTTTTAAATCATAACTAAGATGAGTGGTAAGCTCGGTACATGTTCTTTCTTGGCTAGGTTGAACTTCAAACCCAAATTCACTCAAGCTTTAGTGGATTAAAAGAAATGAAAAGAGGTTCCCCAAAATTAGGATTTGGTCCCTCCCGAGACACTATGGTTAACGCAAATAATATAACAGGACAAGAACATATGTAATCACATTATTGGAACCATCAGAAAAACAACAAAAGGGTGGGGTTTTCCAGTAAACAGAAGCAATTAAGAACCATCAATGAACTTTGTCCATGAAAAGTACAGAATGACCTGAAAAATACATGAAAGCTATAAGATCAAATAAATCTCCAACCCTTAGTCCTTCATAAGTTGAATCACTTGAATTCAGATGAAAGCAAAAGCACACCCAGAGCAGCACAACTAGATAATTCAAACGTGCTAAGGCCCATCATCAGCAATCGGTGAACGACAAAAAGGGTAATGCAGAAGAGACGTGTGGGACATAAGTCAGGAAGAGACTTTTCAAGTTTTCTATATACACATTCAAACAGGAAAGTGAGAGAATAAGTAGAGTTCAATCAAATGAATTATACAAAAGCAACCATCCACTAACCTGAAAGAGACCCCCCAACAATATCTATCTACTACCCAATCATAATTAATAAAAAAACAATCTCTTGCATAATTACTCTCATATCTCTTCTTTTAGTCATATATTATTGGATTCCAAATCGCTAATCATTTCGTCAGGTATAAGCATTAAAGAGGAAAAGTATCCAAATTATTTGAAAGATATACGAGCCGACGGTTGAATTGTATACTTGGCTTCGAAGACATAATTGATGACAGCTTCGTCACCACTATTTATCTGTGTCTTACCTATAAATAAGATAATAAGCACCGATAACTAAACCGGCGCAGAGAAGGTGGATAGATACACCACGCGTCCTCACGCGGAATTCAGAAGAGTGACGTTCGAAGGCAGACTTTGGAGGTACTTTAACACGGCGGTCCCACCACTAGGTGCCGGTTGTCGGAACTACAGGATAGGACTACCGACAGCGCCAGGGCCCCTGATGAAACCCCAACCGTCCGATTAACTTCACAATCAGCTAATCAACCGGTCCAAATAACATACGGCGAGGAATTAATGGAGAAGACCTTCGATGTGGTGCAACACAATTTATTTACTTTCTACCAAATTACAACATGCCAGTGATGCCACCCACACCAGTCACCAGCAGCTGAAGAACAAAAGGATGAACCACTGGGATGAATCCTACTCCCGAGTCCTAATCTAATTTGTACAAATATTTGTGAAGATGTTGCATGATCGATCTCTTGTGTACCGTAACTACATTGCTGATTGTATCATTAGGCGACGAAAATGACAATGCTAAATGCAGTATCATCAAATAGAGCGACTAAATCGCCGTACCTGCGCAACAAAAGAGTCGAGAACTTAGGGTTTGAATCTCGGAGACTGTTTCTTCATCCACCATTAACAAGTTCGCAGCACTTCTGTGTTTATGCAAGCACTTCTTGCAATCAAAATGTATTGAAGTTTCAAACAATTGAATCTCGCGGAAAGAACCATTGGGCTCATAAGGAAAGCTTTAATTTTCAGATCGGCGACTGAACATGAAACCATTCGATTCGAACCTTCGAAAGAGGCCTAAACAAATTCGAAGGAAGCTTACTGAATATCCGGTTCGAAGCGAAGGCTAATAGTCCAATGCGAGAGCGTCATTGCTCATCAGTGACTAGATTGGCTCTGCAGAGAGAAAGAGAGAGAGAGAGGAAGGGGGAAGGGGAGAGTCGCGAGAGGATGTGCACTCACCTCTTCGAGTGAAGCTCCTCGGGGGTGGGGAACAAGTGTAGAAGGTGGCGCTCAGCCACTCTCATTATGAAGTACTAACAGTAGCGGAGGGCGTAAATACGGTGGTCCCTACCTACTTGTAATCCTTTCTCGATTACTTGGCGTTTGTTGTGCCTAGATACGCTTTTCGGTGGTCCTGCATTAACCATCACTCTCGAATCAAACGCCACGTGGATAATCAGATCTCTTTTCTGTACCCTCCATCGTTCTACGGTCAAAAATAGTACATCTAACAAATGTGGGGTCGCTTTATCATCTATCAGCTGATGATGCGCTGATTGCCTCCGGGGTCATCAAAAGATGTTTTCCGATATCTTTTGTGTCCAAATTTGTTTCTTTATTTTTAAATTTTAATTTACTAAATAATTATTTTAAAATTTTAACATTTTAAAAATACTCCTCAAATTCTTTAGCATTAAACGAGTTTGCACATTTTTTAATGTATAATTTTTTTGAAATAGATAGGAGCTTAAAAAGAACTTATAAGTCAATTCAAAATTAAACAATACAGAGACATATAAAACTCAAAGAATAAAAATAAATTGAGACAATGCATATAAATAATTTTTCTCTTGTCAAAACTATAGGCAAATTTTATTAACATAAGAAAATATTTCAAGAAAAGACAATATTCACTAATAAATTGAATAATAATAAAAAGTACATTTGAGGATGTGAGAGGATGTCATCACACATATATTACAGAATGAGAAATGATTTTTAAACATTCCTTTTATCTATTTACACTTTTCTTTGTTCTTATTATATAAAATTATTGAAGACCTTTCTATTTAAACACGAGAGAGAAATAAAAATTATTTAATATAAAGATATTTCAATAATTTTGTGAAAATCAAATTCTTATATAATCATTCATAGCCAAAAAACGGACGCTGAATTTTAAGGGTTGGTGGGCAAATAATTAAAAGTTGCTTTTATATCATGTGAAAGAGATATCAATATCTATTGATATTCATCGTCAAAACATTATAAGAAAATAATAATAGTAAGTATTTTGTGATCAACCCATACAAATATAAATTTAGTCACACATCGTAAAGGTGCGTACAATTTTCTGCCTCTAAATTAATTTAAAATGCAAAACACTGAAATTAGTGTTAAATCTTTTCTGTAGATGCATACAATATTGAAGGACGGTCACTAATATTTTTCAAAATAAAAATCTTAGATTGGTAAGTGTCAAACTTTTTAAAACAACATATACATAATTAGAATTTGAAAATAAGAGAACCCACACTGAAGAAGATGAATGTTTGTTAAAAAAAAATTACATATATCATATGTCTTGTGTCTTGTGTCTTGTTTCTAGTGTCTATTCAGAAAATAATTATATACCTGAATGATTTTGATTCAATACAACTTCAAAAGTTAAAAACAATTATAATATTAGATCGTCCTCAATACGTAAACTATTGAAATGGTTGTTGAACACTCATATTATTTGCTATTTTAGAGTAGCACTCTTTCTATCTGCAGTAAAGCATGTCCAAGAGTCATTAGCTATTTTTCCTATTCAATAGTGTATTTTTAAATTTAGCTAGCATTTTTTGCTTTCAAGAGTCCAACAACACTATCTATTTTAGTTATTATCTATTAAAATATGTATTATTTCATTTCTTTACTTTTTTTATCTTTTTTTTATTCCTTGAAAAAAAAAAGAAGTTTTTGAGGAGAGAAAAACTATTAAAAAAATAATTGCTAGTTAATAGAGTCTCAATAGATTTACCTAAACACTATTTACAAAACTAAAATAGCTAACTTTTTATTTGAGACTCTTGGAGCATAATTTTTATGTTTTGAATAGCTAAAAATCATATGTGACTAGCCTCTTGGTAATGCTTAAGGTAAATATGATCAGGAAAAAATTAAATAATTAATTAAAGGAAGACAGGAAACAACTTGCTACTGTAATCATGAAAAGTCAACTAAAATCGAAGATCTATGTTTTTTTTTCTTGGAAGATCAAATCAAATGATTAGTGCAGAAAATGAATAAAATAAGAAGAGGAAGATATATTCATGGATAATTCAACTTGCTCTTGACCATCACTCAACTTGGTCACAAGAGGAACAACCTCTGAGAGCAGATATAAAGAGCCCTCAGAGCAGAAATACCAACTTTTGGCAATTCATTACGCCGCCCACAAATTGCTATAATCAACCCACTACAAGGAAATATAATTCCCAAAAAGGAAACAACAAAAGAGAGGGAACAACCAACTTTTAACCAACAACCCAAAATTACTTCATCACCAGTTAAATGGATTTGGGTAGGCTGTAACGCGGGCAAAATGACGTAATTTTTTCAATTTTGTCTCAAAACTACATAGTTTTGATCTCGTATATTTTTATAACAATTTTAGTAACAAATCAAAACGATATAATTTTAAGAACAAAACAAATCAAACAACATGATTTTGCCGACACTACAACTCTATCTATTTGTATTTTGATTAGCTACATGTAGTTAGTCATTAAAAGTTAGATAAATTTTATTAACAAACAGAAAGTGTCACATCATTAATTATTTCATCAAATATATATTATTTTTTATATATAATTTGATTAGGCAAAATACCTAATAGTTTTGAAGCACATACATAAAAAGTGCTTAAGCAAAATAAAAAGTACACTCGTCTCTATACTTTTGATAGGTAAAATGACCACTAGTGTTGCTAGGGGTATGAGTCTAAACCAACAAATTAAATGATTATCCACGATTTTATCTTATTTTTTAGCTAGATCGGTTTAATTCAATTTTGTTTGGGTTTTTGTAAAGAACTTCGGTTCGGTTTTGATTTTTTAGCTCTAAACACTAGACCGAACTGGAATAAAAAAATTAATTTCTTTTATATTTTGTATTTTTCATAATTTATATTTGTTTTCTAATATGTATTTTTTACGTTGGATTTAACTCGTTAATAGCAAAAATGCTTATTTTTTAATTAAAAACTCAAAATTTCTTTTACATTTTGGCTTGATACAACCAAATCGGAAACTAAAAAAAATGCCACATCCTCAATTTTAAACACACATAAAATTATATATTAAATATAAATAAAAACTCACAATCTCGCCAAAATGCCCAATATACCCATTGATAAAAGTTAGAGTGTAACAAGTTTGAAATAGATTAAAAAAGATATCACTTCAACCAAAGATCACTGCCTCCCAAAATCAAAAGAGGAGTTAGATAGTTTACATCATTTAAATCAAAATAAATAAAGTGCGAATTACGATACATCTTTCTAAAAATACAAAATATAAAAGATGCTGAGTAATTATTCCAATGCAGCTTTTAAAAATAAGCATGTCAATCCCACACATGCCAAGCACTTCATACTATGATCACTCTAAAGTTGTACCTGAAAAAAAAGAATGGTTGAATTCGACCACCTAGTAAAAAAATCTACACAAGTATTATATGCATATGACATGAGATGACATGACACGTGAATATCAATATCTATACAAGAGAGAAAAAGTAAGCGAAAACAATAATAAGTCACGAATATGCATAATCAACCCACATTATATCATGGTTCCTCGATTCATCAATCTCAATTCCACGAATCATGTGTCTCATAAATATGTTAATGTTATGTGTGAAGGTATCATTCATGGCATTACCCAAAATGGAACCAGTACATATCAGCCTAGCACATCCCGAATGAGAGTATAGTTCAAAATCATTCATGACATTCCTGGAGGATTCCAGTTTTGGCCTGCCTAGCATTCCCGACGGACTCTAATACGGTGTTCATGTATGTCACGTATCTTATAACTATCGTGTCGTATCGTAAAAGAGTGCACATAAGTTATAGAATTCTTCATTTTCATCTAACAAGATCAATATCAATGTATGTCATTAACATCATGAATAACTAAGTGATGCTCATATTCAAACTCTCCTTAAGTTTAAAGTTTAGTCCAATTCATCCCGATGAGATAAGAAAAAGTATCTCGAAAGAACAAGAAAAATCCTTGAAGGAACAAGAAAAACATCTCGAGCAATATTTGGATGAAGTGCTAAAACATCTGAATGAAATTATTCAAGGTCTCAATTAGAAAATACAAAGGGTCAAAACATCATAATGAAATTACTAAAGATTTCACCCAGAAAATTTCAGAGGCTCAAAACATCCAGATGAAGGCAAAAAACATTCGGATGAAACTGAAAAAATTTCAGCTAAATGGGGTTGAGACAACAAACATCTGGATGAAATGGAAAAACATTCAGATGTTTTCAAATAGTTTAAGAAAAACGTGATTTCTGTAAATTTAGGTTTCAAAGAGGGTTTTGGTTCGAATGCTCACAAACCAAGATCAAACTTCAAAATAGCAATCAAAAGGGTTATAAACACATAATAAGAGTTAGAAATCTCTACCTCAAGGTTTGAATCCGAGATTTAAAAATCCAACTTCAAGTCCTAACTTTCAAAATCAAGAAATCTTTGAATATACTTCTTCTAACTGAAATGAACACGAATCACCACCAGAAGGATGACGGATACTCAAAGAATCTAGAAGGAATCGAAATTTGGTGAGAGTTCTAACGAGATGTAGAGAAGAACGAGAGAGAGAGAGAGTTGAGAACGAGAGTGAGAGAGAGATGGGTTTAGATCCTCCAAACAAACACATAAGATATTCTATAAATCTAACACCCATAATTACACTCAAACCCTCAAAGTATGTCACATGCTACCACAAATTCCCAAAACTATCATGTCATATCATGTTGACCCCAAATTATGTTTTTACTCCAATTTTCAGACACCCCATATTGATATTACATATTAACTCATACATTATAATAAAAGTTCAAATTTTTTCCGGGTCTTTACAAAAACAAAAAACAAAACCAGATTGAACCGAAGAAAGTGAACCAAAATAATTTGGTCTGATTTCAATTTAAAAAAATGGTAAACCGAAAACTTTAATTTCGTCCAAGTATCTCCTCGAACGGGATCAAATCGGACCAGTTACACCCCTAAATATTGGATACTCTAACGACAAGTTTACAAGCATTTGTCGAGAGACTAAATGATCCACACAGTATATGTTTCGATAAATCTCACATAGTATATGTTGCGATAAATCATTTGTCAAAAATACCATCTAAACAATATCAGATAAAATTTCATGAATATCCAACAATTGCCATGTATCATAGTGGCAATCTTCTTTCCTCTTTCAATTTCTTTTATTTTTGATTTCAGCTTTGATCATGTAGAATTCAGTAGAGTACTTTTAAATTAAATATTTTTACCGTATTAATTTATTCTGCGGATTCTATCTTATTAATTGGATAATAATGGTCGTTATTAAAAAGTAGAGAGTTTTCGAGAATGCTTTTTAATTTTTTTTTTTTAATAGGCGGAGTTAAGATTTAAAGTTTTAAAAAATCAAATTTTTTATTTTTTTAAAAAAAGAGCCGAATATAATTTAATAGATACCCTAAGGAGCGCCCTAACCCCTTGTTTGGCGTCGGTATTAGAAGGGTCCATAAGGATCCCCCTTCTTCCATCTCCCCCTTTGTCCCCTAATCTCCCGTTTGACTACGGTTTTCCGCCTCCCCTCTTCGGTCCAAAGCCGGACTCCATCTCCCCCTCCTCCCCTCTTAGCTAACGACTGCCCATACCCAGCGCATAGCTAATCCACCCTCCTGGATTAGAGATCTGGACCTGTTTGCCCTTGTGCGATTTCGCGGGAAGAGAAGCGGGAACCTGTTTGCCCTTGTGCGATTTCGCGGGAAGGAAGTCGTCGGCCGTTCCAGGTGACTCCACCGCTGGGTTTTTGTGCTTGGTTGTTGCTCCAGGTAGTACACCATCTCTCCCTCCTACACAGTGTGACTGTGTGAGTCTTTCATCTTCCATATACACAGTGTGACTGTGTGTTCTGATTTATGGTCTTTGTGCTGGTTGTCTGATTTGGGACACGTGAACGAAGAAAGAAGAAGAT
>JABCMJ010006340.1:0-10383 GCA_014822125.1 Arbutus unedo
GGGATGGTATTTAGTAGGTAAAAAATTAAAATCTTTCTCCCTAATTTAAAAGATTTAAATTCAAATTAAATTCTAATATAAAGCCTAATATTTAGATAGAATTTAATTCTACAAATTTAGGAATATAACATGCATCACTTAAAAGGGTAAAAAAATAAACCTAACACTCAAAATAATGATAATTACGTCAAACATGTAAAGCTAAGATTAAAAAAAAAAACTTGCGATTTTTTACGGGATGAAAACTTATGCATTAAACGAAATTAAGACCATGATTGAATTTATCTTTTTTTATTTGATGTAAAGAAATTAAAAATTATGTTTAAAATTATTTTATTTCTATCTGAAATTGCATGAAGTTTTGTAGACAAAGGGAATATTTTGGCCAATCCGTCTTAATGATTGAAAATGAAACGACGACTGAGATGCTGCCACGCCAGCATCAGAACAACCTCCCAGAAGCAAATGGCCTCACTCTCCTCAGAGTCGGTAATGATCAGAACGGGGACTCTCTCTTTATCTCCCACTCTCTCTCTCTTCTCAATATCAATTTCGATTTCTCTCCTCTCCTCCGTTCGCGGCGGCAGCGGTGGTGGCGGTTGATGGCAAGTAGTAGGACCAACAACAAGTACGCCTCCCTCAATTTCAACGACGTCTACGAGAAGAAGCAACAACGCCCCTCGTCCTCCTCCTCTTCTTCCGCCTCCCCATCTTCTCTCACTAGTTCCACCACCAAAACAATCCTCTCCAATTCTCGAATCCATGGCAACATGCTTGTCCTGACCCGTCCCTCTCCGAAACCCATTCCGCAACCCTCCCCTCCTCCTCCACAAAAACAACAGGCACCATCCCCAAGCTCGGATCCGATATCTCTCCGTCCACTGGGTCGAACCGGATCGGGACCTACTTTGGCTCTCTCTCCTTTGACTCTGCCAAAACCCGACAAGGACTACTCGCCGTCTCCGTCGCCCAAATCGGGCCGGTTCGTTCCGCCTCATCTGCGCCCCGGGTTTGTGGGACGGGAGGAGAAGCCGGGTCCGGAGCTCCAGAAGCAACAGGGAATCCGATCTAGGGAGTTGGGGGGGAATTTAGGGTCGCCGAGTACGTACGGGGAGAACGGGCGACCCAAGTCCGGGGGTGGGTATGAGAGGGTGATGCGCGGAGCTGGTGACTCGGATCTGGTGGAGATGAATAGGCCTGGTTCACGCGGGACTCGGCCGAATTCGAGTGGATGATGGTATGACTCGTGCGAACTTCTAATTTTACCTTCTTAAATTATGGAATTAATATGTGATAAAAAAGGTTATGGACTTCATGCATTTTGCCTGTCTTGGTGCTCAATTCATGCATCAGTGTTTGCGTTGATTTTGCATCGGTTTATCTAGATATTCCAATTATTTTGCTTATAACTCAATAGTATCTGCGTTGAACTCGCTGAATCTCTGGGAACCAATTTCATTGTCCACTAGCAGGGGGTCAAGTAAAAACCAGAGATTTTGACAAAGCCTACCCATTAGAATAGATTGCATGCGCGAGGTTTCGAGTCTAAGACGATATGAGGAAGCAAATAGGGGTAGAGGGATGAAGAGCAGTGGAGCATGTGCCACTCCCACCCCCCAGTTTCAACCAAAAAATATTAGTTTCTGCTAACCTCATTCGATTAAGTATTAATTAGTATCCGAACAACTTGATTCTTTGTATAAGTCATACGCGATTTATAAAATTTACTGCTTGGTTATTTGAAGAGAATTTGACCAATCCTTGATTTTTTTTTAACCAAAAAAATCAGGACGAAGCCCAAATTCTATGACTTTGCACTTAATCTTTCTCTTAACCATTTTATGCATATCATACATCTAAATAAATGCAGTCCCAATGAATAGCGTAACCCCCAATTGGAATTTTCGCTCCTCCCCATGAGCAAATCCACAAGTCCTGAGTTGATATGCCAGTTATTTAACCGTTGTAACATTTTCTTTGTGCTATTGGTCAATAGTGTGGCCTCAAACCACTGGCTCAATATTTGGCCTTGTTTGGCTCACTTGAATGAAGTGGTTGTTTCTGTGAGTGCTCATCCTGATATTTGGTTCATTTTAAGAAAAAATTGGCGTGACGTACATTATAAATGGAATCA
Source organism: Arbutus unedo (assembly GCA_014822125.1). NCBI lineage: Eukaryota > Viridiplantae > Streptophyta > Magnoliopsida > Ericales > Ericaceae > Arbutus > Arbutus unedo. Next base: position 2,135 of record JABCMJ010006340.1, read on the forward strand.
TCATTCACCAATTTAGGTGAATAGCAATTCTATTCCTTTGAAAATTACTCCAAGGAACTAAGCACTACCTTAATTTTAATTTTTACTCGATTTTTGTATTTTTCATTTGCTTTGAATGACTGATTGCTTGTTAAGTTTGTTTATGCCTTTGACAAGCAGTGTGTATCAATATATGTTGAAAAGATTGTTACTACGAACTCAACATGTTGTGCAACAATTTATATGATGTGTATATGGCATCACCTCTTGGTAATTGGGTGAATAGGTATTTTCTGTCTTAACCCAAATAATAAATGCCAATAAAGTAATGTCATGTACGAGCTGTAAAATTTGTTGTATAACATGTTGTGATTATGAAAGAATGAAGGTTATGCCGCCCCTATTAAGAAAATTATAGTAAGGGAATGGGGAAATTGTGGCAAATATTTATAAGAAGGGAAGGGGGAAATGGTGGAATCACCGTCATTCCTACGTCCTAAGTAGGAGTGGAAGGGGAAAGTGGCATTTTAGGAGGTGATTAATTCTAGTACAATTAGCTTCTTTGGGAGTTTGATGATAATCGCGGAATTCTTGGTGTACAAAAGTAGTGGGAGCACAGTAGTTTAGAAATAGAAAGACGATTTCACAGGCCAGAGATAATTTTCCATAGTAGTTTTATTTCCTATGAATGTATGTATTGTCTTTACTCAAGATTGGTTTTCCTTAGTTTATATGCAAAGTAAGTGCAATCCAAAATGCTTAAGTATACTTGTAGGGATTTGCTTGGTTCTTTTATCCTTTATCCTTTCCACTCAAAACTAATGCTTTTGGCAACCAAAAACTTCAACTTTTCAAGAGGGAACTGCATATTCTTCCACCAAATTACAAGATTATATGTATGTATGTTCTCCTTTGGAGTTTACGTAGACAAGATGGAGAAAAAATAAAGTTGGGGTAGCAAAGCAAATTTAGAGGGCAAGAGAAGGAAAAAGTTGTTAGAGAACCTATTCCTTTTGAGGAAATTTAATGCCAAAAGGTGGGAGGATGTTGCAATCGCACATGTCAGCTCCTCTCCAGTTCTTTGATAATTGGAATATCCAACTACTAAGAGTTTAAATTGTTACCCCATCTATCACTAAGTATGTATTACTAACACCCCTTCGAATTCAAAAGTGAACAAACTTACCTCCTAATCTACAGTGAAGTGGGAAATGCTTGTCTCTGCTAAAGAAATGGAGTAGTGGGATCATCTGTGTCACATGCGAAACCCATTTTTAGTTCTTCTTCTTTGTTTCTCTCTCTCTCTTTCTCTCTCTACACGTCTATCTTGCAACTCTCATGAAATGGGTAATCCTCTCATGTAATCATTATTAAGGACTAAAAACATATGAAGCATGGATATCAATATAGAATATGATTACAATACAATACGGATAGTGGGATGCGGGAAAATCTAAAAAAATAGGATATTGGAATGGCTAGGAGATGGTAAACAAAAACATAATCTTATAAGGATTGTAGTAAACCATTGTACTTTTCTTATCTTGTTTTTAAGTTTACTTGGTTGCGTGCTTAATTGTTGAAATTCTAAGCTATAAAGCATGGATACTGGTATGGGATACATATACAATACGACGATAAGATGGTGTCGAGGGCATCTTTGATTATTTTCCCCCCCAAGGCCTCCTTAGTGTTCTTGGACTTGGTTGAGAAAATTTAGAAAAATTGAGTTTGGGTACAACTAGGATACGTTAAATTAAAATGTAAATTTACAATAATGGTGGTAAACTATTGTTTTTCTATTATTTTTTTTAAGTTTACATGGTTTCTTGTTTAATGTTGAAATACGATTAGGATATTCGATACACTACAACAATATTGACATTGTTTCATTTTACTACATCTTTCTCTCTAAGAGTAAGTAGAATGTTAAAAATTTATGCTTCTCTTTATTCCAAATAATTGTTCTTTAGTAATATGCAAGAAATGCCACAATCTTACTTTCATAAGGAATTTTGGATACGTGATCTGGAGTAGTTGAAAAGTATCAGATGTGTCAAAAAAAAAAAATTATTTATTTTATTTTGTAGATACTTTAGGAGTATGTATCCATGAGTGCCAGGCAATATTATGAATCTTGTACCGTACCCGCTGGTACATTTCGTACCGAACACAAACAAGGGCACTCACCATTATGTATCATATTGTTCCAAATATCGAACAACCGGGTCTACAGAAGGTTCCGGGCCGTATTGATCATTTTCCAAATCTGAGCTCATACAAATTGTTTTTAATTTTTTTTTATTTTCAAAATGAGCTACATGATGTCATTTTTAATAAAAAGAAGTTATTCTCAGTGTCAATAATTGTGTCTCAAGCGTTTTAAAGTTAATACAATTTAATAATTGCTCATTTTGGTACAACTTAGTAAGTACTTTGTCTTTTGAATGTAATTAAATCTATTAATTTGTTATTTGTTTATGCTCTATTTTTGTTATGTCTAATATAATTTTATGGTGAATGACGTTATTTAAAAAGTATATATTATGTTGTGGCAATAAATCTGAAACGGTACGTCGAAACATACCAGTAACGGTACATATCATACTAATAACATAAATAGTGCGCTTGTCGGTACGAGATTGATAACTTTGGTATTAGGTGAGTACTTGTATCTAATACAGTTACAATACGTGTACGACTCCCATCTAGAAGTATTTGTGCTTCATAGATTCAAAGTTATAAAAGACACATATTGCACAATAAGGATGTTTAATACGCTCAAAAAATGATGATATTGTTTCATTTTATTACATCTTTCCCTCTAAAGAGCAAGAACAATTTAATACTTTTGTGAGTTTTGGATACATCATCTAGAGTATCCAAAACTTATCCGAGATGATACGACTCCCATCTAGAAGTATTTGTACTTCATAGTGAAAACCCCATTTAGAGGAAACTTATTTAGATGCTGGAGATTTATTGAAGAAGAAACAAATCTAGATTACATTGAAGTTGATGCATACTAAGAATCTTCTTCTAGGGTTCCCATTTATGGTTGAAGTTAACTTATTTTGCATCTTTTGGCTTCTCTAAGAAAGCCAAAGATAGTTCAAACAAGAACAACAATAAGCATGTTATATAGCTTCCAGCTTGACATTCCAAATATGAAAAGCCAAAAAGACATCCCAAACAAATTTAGCTATTTTAGCTTTATTTTCAGCAAAAAGTCAAAAATCGAAATAGAGTTGGATTTTAAACATGCGAAGTTAACATCGCTGGCTTTTTCCCTTTTACTAAAGACGGTCAAGCTAAAAACGCTAAGCTGTTTGTGAGATCTTTTTAGCCTTTTGGCATTTCATGTTTAGGATCTAAAGAATTGGAGGTAAAAAGTTTAGCTTTTTTCCCTTCTTTGGACTATCTTTTGGCTTTTTAATAATGCCAATTGATGTATACTAAGTTGGTTTTTTTAGCCAAAAAGCTGAGCTATTTAGAGAGCCCATCCGAAGCCTAAGCAATAGGATATGTTCCATTAAGCATCGAATTACTGCCTCGGTGATGATACCTTATCTCCATATTAGATAGCCTGAAGTGGCAAGTGCCATGCCAGTTTTGTCTCTTTGGGAAAGCCATGACTTTTCAAACTTAGTTGAGTGTTCTAAACTGAACAAGTCAGTCATACTACAAATTTGCATAATTAATTTCAGTTAGAAGTAACAAGCATTATACAAATTCATATTTTAATATCAACTCACCTCCTTAGAAGTTTTGCTTTCAGCCCCTGAAAGTCTTAGGCTGGCCCAGCATGAATTACATATTGCAAAACTATTATCTCGTAACTTTATGCAGTATTTGTTAACCTTAAAAAACATAAATTCAAAAGATGTTTTGAATTGCAATAGTGGCACTGTCATACAATGACTTTTCATCCAGTTGCGGTACACTTAAAACTGTTATTCAGTATTTTGGTGTTCCTGTTGTCGTCGTCGTTGAGAGCAGGTGGTTCTCTGTTTCGTAGGCCTTGGACTGCTGGGTCCTTCGCTATCGTCTTCTTCTCCCCCCACAGAAATTTTCGCCATTCTGGATTCTATTCCACTTTCCAAATTTACGTCATGGTATGTGTTACGGATACAACTTTATAAATGATGCTCTTCTGTTGCATCACAACAGTTTTATCGAAGCTTATGCTCCCAATTGTATGGAAAGTGGGTATGGAAAGGCTTAGGGGCTGATGCAGTGTCTGGGTGCCTAGGGCCTCTTCTTAGATTAGTAGCACAAGGGCAGGCTGGGGTATTGGAGAGCATGTTGCTGGGGAAGTTGGCTTTAAGATATTTGGTGTGCTGTCAGTGTTGGTAGTCGTTTTTTTGGTAACTGGGTTATCCTTCTTCGCATTAATCAGTTTGGTGTTATAGCTTTCATGGGGACAGTTCAACGAGAATTCTACATGTTTCCTACAGCCTCATTATGAACCGTATCTTAATTCTTTTAGGTGGTTCAGTCGTTTGATTCCACATTTTGTGGAGCTATGATGATCTAGGGAAATGTTTAAGGAGGAGAACAGAGCAATAAGAAAACCCACGAACATAAAACAAAATGTTTTAAGGTAATTGTTTGTTAATCACTCTTTATTGGAAGGGGAAAAGATTGAATTTATCCAAAAATATCAAATTTGAGTTAAGATCAAATTTGGAAACAAGAACAAAAAGGAATTTTCTGGAATAATCTAGCTCAATTTGAATCTTTTTTGTCCATATAATTGAGCAACCAATTCTTTTTCCCAAATGAAAAATTCCTAATGTTGATCACGTAAGTGGGGGAATTTGGTCGGCGACCACCTTAGATCCCTGCAAAGATGTGATTTTCTACCGTTGGGCCACCCTGGATTGCCTTTTGGAATAGATTCACCAATGTCGTAGAAGTCACTAAAGTTACCTTTTCCTAATTAAACTGTGAAATTTCTGATGAATCGTGCGGCAAGCAGCTCTTATCTGACACTGCACAGTTTAGAATTGTACCAGAGTCGATGGGGTTTTGGCCATGAATTTTGTTAGGAAGTTAATATAACCCCACAAATTGGTATCTGTATGGTAGAGGAAGCTTCCTGTTAGTGTTCCCTTCCGGATTTTAGTGTCTTGAGTGGTGAATGTGAAATTCTGTTTTGAGGTACATGTTCCCTACTTACTGTGGGCTTTTCATCCATTTCGAACCATGAAGCATGCAAACTCGTGTACTCACCATTTCTGTGTTGTGCATGCGGGGACACGTAGATATTAATATTTTTCTTTGGGGGGACAAGGCGGGGTAGCCTTTGTAAATTTTTAATAGTTTTTCGGGGTTAGATATCATAATTTAGATAGCGGTGGCCGTTGGGGCCAAAAGTGTGTATGAAATATTTATTTATGTATAGAGGCATATACAATCGGTTCGATAACGCATTCAACAGAAGTCTGAACAAAAATATCTTAGTATTTATGAGTAGGTATGCCTACTTCAAAAGATTATGTTAAAAAAAATGCCATGTACCCCGTGTTCGTGTCCCCATTTTTTGTGAGTAACCGTGTCTCGTGTCCGTGCCATGTGCGTATCCGTGCTACATATATGTGGAAAGACCCTTCTTCTCCGGTAAGTGTGCTAAAGACATCAGAAGATTTCTGTTAGTGTCCCTTGCAGTTTTATTGTCTCTTGTGGCCTGTGGCAATGAATGCAAAATTTGTTTTCTAGAGTCCATGTTCCCTGCTTACTTCCTTTGCTTTCCTTTCACTCATCTGGAATGACCCATTGATCTAGAATGATCCTTTACTTGTACTTTCATTTATTCATCTGTAGCTTTTCGTTCATTCATCTGGGATGACCTAATGATCTAGAATGAACCGTTTACTCGTGCTTTTCTTTCAACTGGACCTCAGCTACAGTTTGCAATGGAGGGATCTTTTAAAATTTTGTTTTGGATTGTCTTCAATTGCCCTCTTATTGAGCACCAAGATCAAAGAATTAAACACTTTAAGGATACCATATAGAGACATTTGACCCGTTCAGCTGTATCTATGCTTGGCTTGGCAAATGTGTCAAGCTGAGCCATGCAAGAGTTGTGAGCTTATTTAGGTAGATTTGAACTGTATTAGCAGTAAACTTGGTTTAGACTTTAGACAGTTCTGTTGCATGCTGCTACTCTAACTAGGGGTTCACTTTGACATTGTTGGATCTGTTAGCTTATTAAAATGATGTAGTGTGGTACGTTGAGGTCACCAACTGAATGCAGAACTCATGGAATAGAAGTTCATGGAGCCTTTTGACCGTTAAGTGGCAAAACAGTAATATTGGGGACTTTTCTGTTAATTTTCAGGGTTGGGTACACCTATGTGTGATGGGAAACGGTCCAAGGACCGAAACTCACTGCTTCAGTCTTCAGCAAAATTTCACAGTTTAGGCTTTAAATGTGGACAAGTTCTGCTTTACAAACTGTTTGTTTTCTTCTTAGTCTGGAAAATGTGGTTTTGACTTACGCCTCGTAGGTTTGGTCAATGTGCAGATACACCTCCTGACCTTCTTATCACCACATAAATCCCTATGGTTTGTGGACTAAAATACACTGTCACATCCCGTTAACATTACTAGTAGACTGATCTAATTACCCCCATCTTTCTCATCCCTTCTGAACTTAACCATGTGTACGTAGGAATCGTACACATGAATCGCTGAATAGGAATCGTAGTCCTTTGCACCATGAATCAACATTGGTATATCAAGTAGCATTAGAACGCTCATCATTCGGTGAGGATTGAACTTGCTAGTCACTCCGCATCAACAGTCATGGAACAAAAAACTCCTACCCAAAAAAATTAAGGACATAAAAAAAAAAAATATACACACACACACACACACACACACGCATACAGAGTAGCCTTCTACTGTGGGATGCCACAACAACTTAAATAACGGTTCTTAATTTCCACCCTTGGATCTCATCCAAGGGCTGGGGTTTGTTCACTTAAAAAGCGGATTAAATTTACAAATGGTTCACAAATCCGGGTTAAACACAGGAAACGGGTTAGATGGGTTTAGTAAACTCTCAACTGGCTTTTGGAGATTGAAGTCTCACCCAACCTTAGATCTCTCTCCCCCCAACTCTCTCTCTCTCTCTAGCCGGACTTCTCCCTCGCCGGACCTCTCAAGTAATGTTAACTGTAGCTTCTAAAGTTTCATGATTTAGGGCTTTTTTTTCACATTGGTATTTTATTTCAGAGTTTGTATTGCATATAATATACAGTATAATAGATGGTTCTTTATTTCAGAGCATAGGGTTTAGGATATTACCTGAGAGGTCCGGCGAGAACGAGGTCCGGCGGGGAAGGATCCGGCGAGGGAGAGAGAGAGATTTGAGGTTGGGTGAGACTTCAGTCTCCAAAAGTCAGCTGAGGGTTTACTAAACCCATCTAACCCGTTTCCTGTGTTTGTTAACCCGGATCCGTGAACCATTTGTAAATTTAACCCGTTTTTTAAGTGAACAAACCCCAACCCTTGGATGAGATCCAAGGGTGGAAATTAGAAACTCTTATTTAAGTTGTTTGTGGGATCCCACAATAGACGGCTACTCTGTGTGTGTGTATATATATAGCTACAACTCTCAATTGATTAAGAGCAATTCCCTCCGTTCCCTCTCACTAACACCAAACTTTTTGTCCATCCATAGAGATGAAAGAGGTTGGTGTTTTGATTTGGGTGGTATGGAGGAAAAAGAAACAAGGGGAGGGTAAAGACGGCAGTGGAAGACAGCCCATAAGCAAGTTCTGTATGAGACCCTTTAAAATTGCGGCAGTGGATGAAGGGTTAGTAGAAAAGAAGTTGGGTAGCATACAAGAAATTGGGTGAAGAAGACATTAGAATCCTTGTAACTTGTAGAACAAGAAGGGTATTTTTGTTCTGGAAAAATGAACCACTCTCCTTTAGCGTGAATGAGTAACACCTAGTGTTAGATTAAACATTGTAACAGTTGGGATTAGTCCACAAACCACGGTTTATGTGGTGATAAATGGAATTGGAGGCTGAGGGTGTATCTGCACATCGAGGAAACCAATATTAGGTTAAACATGCAAGTGAAGTTTTCGCCTTCTTTTTAGAATGCTTCTTTCACGTTTTGGTAATATTTGAATTTCCTCAATATTAGCTTGATTAGTAAGTATTTACTTCTTTATTCACAATTACTTTTACTATACGTAAAGTTATTCTATTTTCACGTAAGGGTTTTGGTTATTTATTTCAATTCCTAGGAA